>SJYC01146744.1:0-43038 GCA_006408675.1 Madoqua kirkii | reverse complement strand
GGGTCGCAAAGAGTCAGACATGACTGAGCGACTGAACTGACCAACTGAAGTAGAGATGCTGGTATGTGAATGCAAGTCTCCTGGCTAGAAAACCAAGGCTGATAAGAAAATTTAGCGAGTCATGGTATGTGGATTCTTGGGAAAGTTCATGTTACACAGGAGTAAGAGAGTTTCTGAGCAGGTTCCAGCCGAGCCACCGTCTTCCTTCCACCTCAGGCTACGGGCTCTTCTCTCTCTGGTCCAGCTTCCCCAGTGCTGGTGCTTGTACAAGATTTAGTCAGGTCTCCAGTGGCTTGATTGTGTGGGAGAAACAGCATAGAATGTCCTAGATTAAAATGTTATTTTGTTCCCTTCAAAACCCCCACATGCTTCTGAATCCTTCAGTCTAGGAAAGCCAAACCCTTAATCAGTTCTGAGAAAGCACTCCTCAAAGATAACTGAAAAATAATATTCTGTGTGTTGCTTTCTACCAGTGCCCAGGGCATGAGAAACATCTGAAGGAGGGAAAAAGAAAACTGAGGGTGGGCTGAGCCGTGTCTTTTCTCCTTTTGCTGCTGAAAAGATGGTTGATCTTGTAATTAAGGGTGGTGCACGTCAGGATTCCACAGCCTCAGTGGCTGTAAATAACCAGCCAGGAGAAAACTCTCCTGGCCCCTCACACCCACTGCGGTGAGAAAGGCAGCCCCTTCAAGCGCCCGCTGTTTGTCTCCCCACCTCTGCCCGGGTTCCCGACACCAGGCTGGATGCAGGTGTTACCAGAGGTGGAGGATGGGAAGATCTCTGCTGCATGGCGAGGAGAGATAAGGTGAAGGGTAGGAGGCAGGCCTAGGAACGCGGCGTAGTTGGGACGCAGTATGGTGTCCCGGAGCCCAGCTGGTGGGGCTGGCTGCGCTCTGCGGGGCATGAGGCCTGGGCAGTCCTTGAAGAATCTGAAGAAAGCGCGAGAACCTCGCTTCACAAGGGAGTGGATTCGTGTGGGGGAGGGCGCCCCCTGGGGGCCTCGGGAGGTGCAGCGAGCCCAGGAAGGCCGTTTCTTGCCCAATCTGAGTGACAGGTCACAACCAAGTCACTAGGGGACGGTGAGGCACACGTTATTTTTAACTTTCCTGCAAGAGAAACTGCTGCCCATTGAATATTCTCTGTAGTTAGTGAGAATTGAAGATATGAAGCAAGATTTCCTCAAAAACAATTCTCTGTGCGATCGTTGTAAGAATCAAATGCAAACTTAAACAGATGAAATCAAACATTTATCATGAGATTTTACAACCCTTTTCTTAAAAAAAATAACTTGCTGACTTTTTCCTTCCTTTAAGGGTTCACTTGGTGATACAGCTACCACAGTGAACACACACGCCCTATGACATGTCCAGCTGTGTTCTAGGAGCTTTCAACAGATCGACAGTGTTTACAACAGCCCAGTGAGGCAGCACCATTATGCTCCTCAGTTTACAGGTGACTGCATGAAGTAATCACACAGCTGGTAAATGGTACAGCTGGGACTTGAATCCAAGCATTCTGGACCAGAACCCCCTCTGGGGCCCTTACCTGCGTCTCATCACTTGACACGCCCAACACAGGCCAGCGTTTAGTAGCAGCGTGGATCTGGGCAAGCTGCGTCACCCCTGTGCCTCCATTCCTTCATCCTTAGAACGAGGGAGGGGCAGTAAATCATGTAATCTCGTGATCACTTCCTCCCGCTGTGATATTCTACTGCTCTGAGTTAGTTTAATAAATATCTGAGCACCTGCATGGCCCACGCATGGGCCAGGCACTTTGCTAGGCCCTGAGCTACAGAGAAAAGGCAGATCGGCCTGTTCCTCCAAAAAGCTTGGGTTCCTCTGTGGGAAAACAGCCACGAAGTCTGGTCTCCCTCACTGGCAGCTGGGGGCTGGGAGAGGAAAGTCTGATGGGAGACCTTTGGGAGGCAGAGTCCCTCTTGAACGATGGTGACCACAGAGCCCTTAAGAACTGGAGACCTCTGGCCAGGCTGCTGAGTGAAGCCCTTTTCATGAGGCCAGTAGCCCCTTACTTAAGCCCTTAGGACCTGATCCAGCCATCCCAGCAGTGTCACCATCCAGCCAGTCCAGCCCCATCACTGTTTCTCTTGGCTAATTTACCCTAGGGCCTCTCTTCCTTTCTACACCCAGCAAGCTCATCCTCTCCCCACCTCTTCTGAGAGTGTCTCCTCACCTCCCCCAAGGTCCCTGCTTCCTGGGCAGCCCTCTCTGGAGCTGATGCTTTGCCCACTCCCTGCTGATGTTCCTCAAGGCCAGGAGCCTGGGTTAACTTCCTTGGGCCCGATTTCCACCTTCAGACAATTGTCCTTTCTGCCTTGTGAAGGCCTGGAAAACCCTGTCCCCCTGCTGGCGTCAGCTCTGGGCCTCGCCTCCGTGTCCCCATCAGTCAGGGGAACCTCCCCCCACTGGCTATGCACTGCCTCACCTCCTGCTGTCAGGACATCAGTGTTAGCTGCTCCTCCAGATCTGTCATTTTAGGGTCTCCTCGTCCACCAGCCTGAGTCAATCCCTCCCCCCAGGCTTATGCCCAGGCTTGTCACCACCCCAGGCCCAGCCTCTGTCCTTCACATGCCCACCTCGAGCCATCCAGCTGCTTGTCCACGGGCCTCTGCCGGCCTTCCTTCACTGTCACCAGGACCATCAGTCACTGACCCTTTTGCTTTCTTCCCTGTCCACATTCCTCTCACCTTCACTTTCCGGTGTTCCAACTCTGTCCACAGCCGCTCATGTCAACACTCTTCATAACAAACCAAACTCCCTTGACCTTCCCATCTTTTCAGTTCCCTACCAGGCAGACTTTCATCACAGTTCACCCAGCTCTGCTTGTTCTGGGCCTGCAGGCAGCAGCTGAGAGTTGGCAGCAACAGCACTCTCAGCACAGATTTCAAAGCCTACAAATTAATGTCCATCATGCTGCCACTGCCAGGCAATCCTCCAGGGTTTCTCCAGTGAGCACATTTTCCAACTTATCGCTCAGTGGTGTCAGCATTCTTTGTTCTCTCCTCATCTCTCATGTTCATTTTCTCTCTTCCCTGACTCCTCGCAGATGGCCTTGCCTCCTGATTCAGAGGAACAGCAAGTTACCAGACAGGAACTCACTCACCTTCTGCAGCAACCCTGCTCACCCACCTCACCTTTCATTCATCCCTCCCTGACCTGGGCTCTAGCTGCAGTTGCTCTTAACTTGATAAATTTACTTTATATATGTATATAGATAGATAGATATAGATGTAAATATAGATATATAGAAAGGATAGCGTATCTTTCTATAGGCTACCTCTGGGGCTTAATTTTTTCATTTAATAAACAGTGTATGATTTATCTATATTGTTGCATATATTGTAGTTCATTTTTTAAAACTGTCCTTAAGTGTTCCCTGTGTGAAAATACCACAAGAGAATGATAAACTGGGATTCGGGTTGCTGGTACCTCCAATGGCGGAAGCCAAGGGCAATGGAGGGAAGGAGTACATAGTAAGTTATTGTCAATAGTCCTGTTCTTATCTTAGGTGTTTCTTATAATATTTATTCTATGCAAGAATACTGGAGTGGGTTGCATGCCCTCCTCCAGGGGATCTTCCCACCCCAGGTATCAAACCCATGTCTCCCACATTGCAGGCAGATCCTTCACTATGTGAGCCACCAGGGATGTTCAATAAATAAATATCTCCAACATGCATCTAAGATGAGACTGTGTCATGAACTAAGACATATGATTAATAATATTGCATAGGGACTTCCTTAGCGGCTCAGTGGTTAGGACTCTGCACTCTCAGTGCAGGGGGCATGGGTTTGGCTCCTGGCTGGAACACTAAGATCCTGCTCATGCTACAGAGCCAAGAAAAAAAATTGCATAATTATTGTTACATAATCTTGTTATAAAATATATTAATTATAATCCTTATATATATTATGTGTTATATGTGATATACATTACATTATATATTATACATTATGTAGGTATGTGTATTATATATTATGTATATGTGTGCATGTGTGCTAAGTCATTTCAGTCATGTCCAACTCTTGAGATTCCATGGACTGTAGCTTGCCAGGCTCCTCTGTCCATGGGATTCTCCAGGCAAGAATACTAGAGTGGGTAGCCATTCCCTTCTCCAGTGATCTTCCCAACCAAGGGATCGACCTGCTTCTCTTATGTCTCTTGCATTGGTAGGAGGATTCTCTACTGCTAGCACCACCTGAGAAGCCCATTATGTATATCATATATATTAATAATATATATTATATACTATATGCTGCTGCTGCTGCTAAGTCACTTCAGTCATGTCTGACTCTGTGTGACACCATAAACAGCAGCCCACCAGGCTCCCCTGTCCCTGGGATTCTCCAGGCAAGAGCACTGGAGTGGGTTATACACTATATACTAGTAAGTAAAAAGAACATGTCAGTATATATCCTATTATTATCTATTATTTAATAAATGGCTTACTCTGTTATTTTACATATAATGCATAATCTTTGATAAAATATATTATTATATATCCCTTGGGGGAAGGTATGGCTACCCACTCCAGTATTCTTTCCTGGAGAATCCCATGGACAGAGAGCCACGGTCTATAGTGTTGCAAAGGTCAGATACCACTGAAGTGACTTAGCACATATATAATGATAATTAATAAAAGTAAGTAAAAACACCAACACTCTTTAACCCTCACAGTGCTCCAGCTGCCACTGCTCTTTTCTTTTCACTTTCACAGTCGAAGTTCTTCCCAGCGTTGTCCATCCTCCCCATCTTCACATTCGTCCTCCTCCCATCCCATCCTGGCTTCTGCCCCATTAAATCCCTCCAGAGGTCACCAATCACCTCCAGGTCGTTGAGTTCACCGGCAGTCTCGGGTCTCAACTCACTCGGCTCTGCCACTGCTGAGACGCCCTCTTTCTTGGCCTCCTCCCCTGGTTTCCACACACTTCTCAGGCTGTTTTTTTCTCAGCCTCCTTTACCAGACCATCTCCTCTGACATGGCCTGGGGTTCCCTTGAAATCCCATCCAAGGTTCTCTTCGTGCTTTCTTCATCCATTTCCTTGGCCTCATCTGTTCCCTAAGCTGGGTCACCGGTTACTGGTGGCCGCTCCAGCCCAACCTCTCCTTGGAGCTCTAGATTCATCCTCCTGACTGCTCTGCTTGGATGTCAGCACCTCCAAGCTAAACTCCTGACATTCTTTAGGTCGATCCTCCTCCAGGACACCCCATCTCTGGATGGGTTAACGACCCTGCTGGGTCCGTCCCAGCTGCCCCCCAGATCTGGCAAGTGGCCCTGGAATGGGCTTAGTTCTCAGCCTGGACTTCTCCCAAGGTTTTTCTAAATGGAACTAATGAGAAAATTCCTGACTTCTTCGGTTGTGAAGGGATTCCCCGGGGGCTCAGATAGTAAAGCATCTGCACTCAGTGCGGGAGACCTGGGTTCAATCCCTGGATCGGGAAGATCCCCTGGAGAAGGAAATGGCAACCCACTCCAGTACTCTTGCCTAGAAAATTCCATGGGTGGAAGAGCCTGGTAGACTACAGTCCCTGGATCACAAAGAGTCAGACACGACTGAGCAAGAAGTCTGTTAAGTCTTGGGTTTTGAAAGATGCAGGGGTATGAGATAGAGAGGGTCCTAGAGAAAACCTGTTTTCAACAAAGAAAATGGTGAGTCCAGTGGAGATGGAGCCTTGGGGAACCAGCAGAAAGCCCAAAGATGACTGGCCTGGGGCTACGAGTTGATTCCAGTTCCCCAGGCCCCTACCTGCCTTTCTGCACTGCTGTCCTCACTTTGTGAGCGCCTACGTATCCACCTAGTTGCTGCTACTGCTGCTAAGTCATTTCAGTCGTGTCCAACTCTGTGCGACCCCATAGACGGCAGCCCACCAGGCTTCCCCGTCCCTGGGATTTTCCAGGCAAGAGTACTGGAGTGGGTTGCCATTTCCTTCTCCAATGCATGAAAGTGAAAAGTGAAAGTGAAGTCGCTCAGTTGTGTCTGACTCTTAGCAACCCCATGGACTGCAGCTCACCAGGCTCCTCCATCCATGAGATTTTCCAGGAAAGAGTACTAGAGTTGGGTGCATTGCCTTCTCCAATCCACCTAGCGAATCCCCCTTTTGGCTCAAGCTAGTTTGGGTTAGGTGCTGGTCATGGGCTGCTAAAGAGAGTACTGAGCACTGTGGCTGTCTCCCGCCCAGCGCAGCCACTGCCCATCAGGATCCCGCCCAGCCCTTGACCACCCTCCTCTCCACCCTGGTGCACTGTCATCTCTCACCAAGACCCCTGTACCGGCCACCTTTGTAACCACAGTCACTCTCTCCCACTCCAGTCTGTTTACCACCTAACAGCCCAGCTGGGATAAGGAGGAGCATGGTGCGCCCTCGCCACCTTGGAGGCAAGTCACAGTGGGGCCGACTTTTGTTATTTAGAACTCTCTTGCCAGCGGTCCTTACAACTGCATACATGGGTGGCAGGGTGCACCTCTAGCCCTGGGAAGAGAATACAGCACACACACAGTGATCGGCAGATGTGGCCCACAATGTGCACGACTTGGGGAAGAGCCAGGGGCTCTTGGCATCAAGACCCAGGACACCGGGAGAGCAAAGAAGCCGACACAGACCAGTTCTCCCGGCCTCTGGAAGTGAGGAAAGCACCCTTGGGTGGTGGATTAAAGTGTCTTTAACCTAGGTCTGCTGGCCAAAAACGACTAGCAGGGTGTGTGGATACTAGCAGGAGGGTGTGGCTGGTATCCCAGGGACTGGTGGGGGCTGAGGCTGGATGCTCCACAGGACCCATCTCTCCAGCCTGAGGTGGTGCCTTGGGGAACAACCAGAAAGTCCCTGTGTGGGATGGTGGGAACTGGGCCAGTGTGGGAGTATCACTGCAGGTGATGTCAGCTGGCAGAGCACAAGGGACCCATCTTCACAGCCATGTCAAGCTTCAGCAAAAGTCACTGCGGCAGAAGCGGATTTGTGTCTCCCTAGTGGTCTTCCTCTGGCGTGGTGCGGGACTTCAGGCCCAACCCCACCTGGACGCTAGAAACTCTAGAGAGAGGCACCTGGGGATGGCCTCAAGGGGGCAGTGCTGGCCTGTCTGCCCACATGAGTATATGTGGGCAGAACAGCCAATGGGGAGAAAATGAGAGACATGGTTCCATCTGTACCCCAAGTTTAGTTATGAATCTTGGGTGACATTTATAGACAATCCGGCAAGTTCCGGCCCAGGACTAGAGGCCAGGGGGCAAATGTTGCTGTCAGTAGTGGTGCTAACAAGCCTCCTCCTGTGGAGGCTGGGATTAGAGGCCTCTGGTCTCCTCCCAGAAGCAGCCTGGGCGTTGGGGAGATGGTGAAAGGATAAGATAAAGGTGCCTCCCTAAGTGTCACCAGGAAGGAGCCATCTGCAAATGCCACCTGTGGAAAATAAGCTCTAGTCCTGGGCCGGATCACCCCTGGATGATCTGATAAAGGCTGTGTCCTGGCCACACGCGCGGAGGGGGAGGGGGAGGCTCCAGATGGGCAGTGAACCAACCCCCAGGCCAGTGCAGTTTCCTGCCTGTATTTATCATGCTTCAGTAGCCACGAGTGAAAGAGAGAGAAATGAAATGCTCACCATTAAGATCTCAACGCTGAGAGGCTTCAGTGTCTTACTGTATTTCAGTATCACCCACAGAAACCCAGGCGGTGTGTAGACCCCAGGGAAAAGAAACGTCCCTTGGTCCCTATAAAACCTGGCAAATCCAGCAGCCGCCTTTGAGCAGACCTTGGCAAGTGTCTGCCTTTCCTGTTATAGCAGAACGCTTCCCATCAAACCTGTGGCGAGCTTTTGTTTTGTTAATTAATGGAACCTGTTCAGCCTTCTCAGCAGCTTCTCAGAGGGTAGCACTGCTTACTCTTCCCTCCTTAGGATTTCTGCCCTTAAACCCCAACAAGCGGGCCCCTGCCCCGTGTCCGCATTGACACTTTCTCTGGCCACGCCCTCCATGGGGGTGGAGTCAGCATGACGAAGGGGGCACGCCCATGAGGGCACCCCATGCTCTGGAAATCCAGGGCTCCGAATTTCCTGCCCCGACAGCCGCTGACCCACTTTTGGTGTCCGCACAGTTTCTTCCCAGAGGTCATCTTCCCAAGGACTTAGAGCACGGCTGGAGGGCAGCTGTTTGCCCAGAGGGTGTGTACAGAGCCTGGACATGAGGTCTAGGTGTCCCTTCATGTGCACACAATGGCGTGAGCTGGACCGCACATGGGGAAGAAAAGGCTCAGACTAGTGCTTAGAGACTGGGAGTCAGTGCCCCCCTCTCCGCCCCCGCCAGTGTCATTTTCGTGTGTGTCCCACTGGGGACTCCAGTGAGTCTAAGAATTCTAAATTTTAACTTGGCCTTCCATCCTATTATGAGTGTATATTTATAAAAGCAGGAATTTAGAACCAATTTAACTTAAAAGGTTTGGCTATATAGGATGTGAGCTTCCAGTATACTCTGGCCTTGTACCCCCAAAGGTCCAGAGCAGTTCTGGTGGTCAGGGAGACCCCTTGTTGGCTCTGCAGAGATTGTAGGAGGCAAAGACCACTTCTAGAGGAGAGGGGCTTCTGCTTCATTCTCTGAATTTAGGATCTTCTGAATGGATAAAACAATGGAAACTGAGAACACCAAGTTTATTTAGCATGATCCCAGAGGTATGTGAGTATGATGTGTGTGTGTGTGTGTCTCTGTGTGTGTGTGTCATGTGTGTGTGTGGTTGCTTTATGTGTGAAGGGTTATGTGGGGCTGAGTGTATTTCTGTGTGTGTTTGTGAGTGTGTCTCCATGTATTCGTTTTAAGAATAGTAGAAACTGTCCTTTAGAAGTCTGAGGTAGTGAAAATTTTATGGTGTGCCTCACTGTATGATTCAAAATCACAAATCACCCCAAATTAGTCCCCCCCAATTTTTTCACTTTACAGATGAAGAAACTGTAGCTTGGAGATGAGTGACTTGCCCAAGGCACAGAGCTCATGAGCCCAGGGCCAGGATTCAGTCCAAGCAGTGTGGTTCCAGAGCTCTGGGATCCTGCCACTATTGTGTGTGGCCTCCTGGCCAGGAGAACAGGTTCCAGTGAGTTGGACCAACGTGCAGGCTGCCCAAAGGGTGTGGACTCTGGAAACCAGGCAGTGAGTACTAGATATTAGATAAGTGTTAAGGGCAGCTCAGAAATCAATGTCTTAGGTCTTTGAGTAAGGAGGCTCACTGCTCATCCCTGATCCCTTTGCTGTTGACTAAAGTGTACTAAAGCCCCTGACAGCACTGCTGGAGGCTGCCTGGCAAAACACGGAACAGTGCTGCTTGGAGCTTTCTTCATGGGAAGCCGAGAAAGGAAATGTCGCCAACTAGTGGACATCTTTGGTAGTGGGAGTAGGCGACCCAGCAGACTGCAGGTATGGGGGCAGGAGGAAAGGCAAGAAAGCGTTCTTGTTTTAGTGAATGATCATTCTCAAGTGTCTTAAAAATTCCTGTTTCATATATTTTATTCATTTCTTTTGCTTTTTTTTTTTAAAGAAAGATAATTGTCTCTGTTACTCCATCTTAGGTGGATTCCTAATGATTCACTTTCTATTGTTATTTTTCTATTCAATAATTTGGAAGCTTATATGGCCTTTTAATGAAAACTATTTCTAAATTTTTATAAATCATCTCTAAGTTCATAACCTTATATGTAATTGAACCAGTTATTTCCATAACAGTCTTAAAAATGAAATAACCTATTAGATCCCTTTCATCAATAATGATTAATTTAGTATATTGTACTTCTCTGCTGTTCTAAGTGTGTGTTTGTGTGTGTGTGTGTATTCCAATAACTACTTTTTAAACAATTGCTTCCAGTTTGTTAAACTGACAATTAAATATTAGACTTAGGTATAAATTTATTTAATTGCTCACAACCATTTTTTAATCCCATGTCCTTCTATTCTTGAGTTATTTACTTGTACTGATTCCCAATCAACCGGACACATGATTGGCTAATTTTTTCTAATGCTGGACTGGGGATCCTTACCTATCTGAACACTATGCCCTCCTCATTCATCAATGATATTCAACCTTTGTTGACTGCCCATGCCTCGTTTTAGAATATGGCATTTTTTTATCATTAAAATTTATTTTTCTTGATTTAAAGCGCTTCCTTTTCATGACTGGCTGGTCTTTTCTAATAAGTGGATATTAATATTTTCTTAACCTCTTCCTGTTTTTTGTAGTAATTCAGCTTCACTGAGGAGTATGTCTTCCCATTTCTCAGACTGGTTCCTGCATTTGAACTGCTAAATCACTACCACACTGTTATTCTCCCTGTTTATTCCTGGAAGAGTGAGATCTTTATCTGATTAAAGACAGCCCCATCAGAGGTGCATGGCTCTCTGTCCAAAGGTCCAAAAGAAGAGAAAAGGGAAGATTTTTGCATCTAAAGGTTACATTTTGTCAGATTAGTGGTCTAGCTATCTGTGTGGTACAGTGGACCATGCAATAACCTGACTGAAAACTTCCTTTTTCTTATTAGGGTGGCCGGCACTAGCCAAGGTCCCAGCACTTTGACCCCTGTCAGGATCCTGGTGCAAGGCATCTCTTCTTCCCCTTGTTACTGAGACCTTGCAAACAGGGTTCCAGCCAAGTGAACGCTGGACCTGGCTCTCTGCCTTGAGGACAGATCCCCCACCCCTCATCCCCCGCCCCTGGCCACATCTCCTCCTCCTGTGTCCTGGGCATCCCTCCCTGCTATCTGTTATCTGCCTTCCACCGTGGGTTTCTTCCCTCTCCTCAGCAGGCCGGCTCACCTTTCACACATGGTTGGTTAACCTTAAATCTTCTTTCTTGCACTTTATTTCTTGTTCAGTCGCTAAGTCGTGTCTCTTTCCAGTCACATGGACTGCAGCATGACAGTTTCCTCTGTCTTCCACTATCTCCCAGAGTCCACTGAAATTGATCTCGATTGAGTTGGTGATGCCATCCAACCATCTCATCCTCTGCCGCCCCCTTCTCCTTTTGCCCTCTATCCTTCCCAGCACCAGGGTCTTTTCCAGCGAGTTGGCTTTTAGCATCAAGTGGCCAGAGTCTTGGAACTTCTGCATCAGTCCTTCCAGTGAATATTCAGGGTTGATTTCCTTTAGGATTGACTGGTTCCTTCTCCTTGCAGTCCAAGGGACTCTCAAGAGTCTTGTGCAGTACCACAGTTTGAAAGCATCAATTCTTTGACCCTCAGCCTTCTTTATGGTCCAACTCTCACATCCATATATGACTACTGGAAAAACTATAGCTTTGACTGTACGGGTCTTTGTTGGCAAAGTGATGTCTCTGCTTTTTGACATGCTGTTTAGGTTTGTTACGGCTTTCCTTCAAAGGAGCAAGTGTGTTTTCCTTTCATGGCTGAAGTCACTGTCCACAGTGATTTTGGAGCCCAGGGAGATAAAATCTGTCACTGCTTTCACTTTTCCCTGTTTGCCATGAAGTGATGGGACCGGATGCTGGATCTTAATTTTTTGAATGTTGAGTTTTAAGTCAGCATTTTCACTCTTTTTCACCCTCATAATTAGTTCCTCTTCGCTTTCTACCATTAGAGTGGCATCATCTGCATATCTGAGGCTGAGGTTGTGGATATTTGAAGACAATCCTCTGTTTCTAGCTGGTGTAGGGCACTTGGCCCCCATGTGTGGATGCCTTTAGTCACCACAGTGGAAATTTCTGGAGGAAGAGGAGGCGCTCATGGCTTTGGGCCAGGGGAGAGCCTCAGCTCCTGGGGGAAGCCCATGGGGGCTTTGGGGGCACCTGGGTATGAAAATAGGCTGCACTGTGGAAACAGTAGGCCTGGGGGTGGTGACTGAGTCTGTGTCTGTGGAGGTCTCTTTGCTCAGGACACTGGGTAGTAGGCAGGGGGGAAGAACTTGGTTACCTAGAAGAACTTGGTTTGCATTTGAGCTTTACATATTTATCCATGACCCAAGACAATTTCCTTATTTCTGAGGCTGTTTCCTCATCTGTGTAATGGGTAATATTAATAGGATTGTGCTCTTAGTTTATGGAGATTAAATGAGGTGCTATAAGTTGCTTAAGCAGAACCTGACTGATGTGTGTGGACCTTGAACAAACACCAGGCCCCTTATTTGAGTAAAGATGAGCTGGGAGGGGCAAAGCAGTTCTTCTCGCCTCTTCTTTCTCCCCTAGTATCTCTGCTCCCCTTTCACCCTTCAAGGTAACATCTTAGCTTCCCCCCACCCCCACTGTCCTCTGATTCTGGAACCTCTTTGTGTTCCAGCCTGTGGATTTGTTCCCTGCTTTCCTGTGGGGCCCACTCACAGGTTTGTTTCTGCAACTCCCTCCCATCCAATCCATCTGAATGGACTGTCCTCCATGGAGACGTTCACAAATCCATACAGCCTTTCCCTTCTCAGAAGACTGGAGTATTTTATCACCTCCCTCCCCAGTCAGAACTCAATGATTCAAACAGCCAGCTTTCCCGCAAGAGGTCTCTGGGATAAAAGTTCCCATGTAGGGAGCACCCCTCTGGCTTCTGAGCCCTACAGAGCCAGAAAAACTGGGTAACCGACAGAGAGGGGTCACACACTGGGAAGCCAAGCATGGTAGATTTACTAGGGTAATATCTGCAGGTGAGAAAACAGCACATACATACAGAAATCCATGGGCAGAGATATTGCCCGGCACCACAAACACCAAAGCAGCGGGGGCTCAGCAAGTGGCTTTGGAAAGTTCTCTTGAAAATCCAAGGGCAGCTTTGGTGCTCAGAGATTCAAACAGAAAACTGTACAAAACCAACCCATAAATATATATATATATATATATTATATATGTGTGTGTGTGTATATATAAAATTGCAAAATAAAAGCCCAAGAAACTAGTCAATCTGCACGCCAGTGGCTCAGAAAGTGTTAGCGGAAAGGCAAAGCCCTTTGTGGGGAGGATGCACAAGCCGGGGGCTGGCATTTCAGTAGCAGAAAGAGCATTTACATGGAACCCCTATTTGAAGCCTCACAATACCAGGCAAAGCTAAACACGGACCAGGTATGTACAAGGGGAAGACGATTGTCAGACACAGACGTATCACCGAAACCATCCACAGCTTTAGAGAACACTGTACTCCACCAGGCCCCCCGCGCCCTGCCAGGCCAGCCAGGCTCAGGACTAGCTCTGCACCCCTTCTCCCCCACACCCCGGAAGAGGGCTGGGACTCAGTGGTGTAGTGTAGTTTACAGAAGTTTAAAGGTGGAGCAGCCTGTGGAGATCAGTCACCCACCAAGCAGGACTGAAAGGCATGGGGTAGAGTTGAAATGAAGGAATTGGGGTCCCCAAATATATTCCCATTTTATGAAGGCTTTGATGTAGGTAATGCAGCCCCTGTCCTTGGTCCACTTATCGTCCTCCTCCTGGTTCACTATCAAAGAGAAGATCTGGCCTTTGCAGTCTCAGAATTATACAAGATTCTGGGGAAAAGAGGTTAGGGCTTTTCTTGCTATTCTCCACCAACCTCCTGAAGGCCTCAAAACATTTTCTTCACACTGCTGAGAGAGAGGGGGTTTACCCATCACTGCTGCTTGGGAACAGCGGGTGAGAGATGTCGGGGGCTGACCATCTGGGGCCAGCCACTGGTGCTTCCCCATGCCCGCTGCGCCCAAGTCCCTCCTCGTGGCAGTAACAGTGAGCACGGCCCCTCTGTCTTCAGGCCCCAGTGTCTCATAGTGATGACTCAACTTTGGAGGCAATCTTAAAGGCAAAGGCCACCAAATATCAGTTTGGCAAAACTTTATACCACCTAAGTACAAACCAACACGAACCACAACTTCTACACTTCTAAGAAAACCCTAACCGAAGATTCTTCCTCATCATTCCTGAAAGGAGAAGCCTGTCTATATGAAAATAATGCAAGGTGCTTTCTCAGGTTGAGAGGACACCCCGCCTGAAACCCTCATGCCGAGTCCTGTGTAAGGTGGCCTCTCACTGGCGGGGGGGCTGAAGGGGGATCGGTGTGCACAGGCCTCCACCTGTGCACTCGGTTCTGGTAAAAAGGAGGTCACACCCATGCTTAGACAGGACGTCTGGAGCCCGTCACTCTACTGTGTGCTGTGCACATTTTTTCATATTTCGGCGCCAGTGGGCCTGCCCGCAGATAACCAACCAACCAGCACATTTCACTAGTCAGTTCAGGCCCCTGACACTTTACAGCGCCCCTCTCAGAACAGATGTGGAGCTGCGGCGACATAACGTCCCTTCAGGTTTTGAACTGTGAGGATCCGTGTCCTTTCTGAGGAGGTGGGGAGCACAGATTTGTCCCCTCCTTCATTCTTTATCAGACTCTTTGAATGTTATCATCTTAGGCTTGAGCTCATGTGGTGGAGAAGACGTAAAAGGACCTGCTTCCTCTGCGTTCAGAGAGAGAACTGCCAAGTACAACCACCTCGAGGGTTGCCAATGACCCACACGAGTATCCTGGGGAAAGGCAGTAACTTTTTTCATTTGTTCAATAGACAAAAACTGCCTGGAGCTCAGCATAAAATTTATACTCCTGCAAAAGATGGCACAGAGGCCGAGGGGAGGCTATGTGTCTATACGACCCTCTGCCCACCTCCGTGGAAAAATCCACCCTTCATTTCCATCTTCTAGGCTTTCAGAAGTGAACCGTGCTGTTGGGTGAATGGTTCTTTCCAACCCACAACAACCGGAAAAGTGGCCTCATGGCACTTCTCCCCGTGTTGAAGGAAGAAGCCCTCTGTGATGACAGCCTCGAGCAACATGCATGACTGTCTTGCCCCATTCAGGAGTGACTGACACACCCACTGGGCAGGGGGCAGAGGCTGAGCTCCATGGACAATCAGTGGCATAAGGGTGAGGCTCCCCAGTGGGATTCTTACTGGACCAGGTTTCTTATCCAGCTCCCTCTCACCAAGTCCTTTAGAAAGAATTCATTTGTCTACAGAAGAAGAACCCCGTCTTCTTTACAGGAGTGTTGAGGGAGGTTACTTTTATCTGTATAACCTGGCTAAAGTCAGACAGTGACTTGGGTCAGGTCTGGAGGCTCTTATGGAGCACAGATCTGAGCTGGTCTCTTGGCAGCGCTTTTGCAAAGTTTCAGGAAAGTTTGTGCATGCTCTCACACATCACTGCCGGGTACCAGCCCGTGCACAGAGAGCCACTGGTGCCAAGCCTGTGCCTCTATAAGCATCTCTCCCTCTGCCTCCTCACTCCCACACCTGCCCGTTTTCCCAAGGAAACAGGCTCAGAAACTGATCCACTCCCCAGTTCAACATCCAGATCACAGCTTGTTTATCTACACTTGCTCATCCTTTTCCGTGGTATATCTACACTTTCCTGGAAACTATACTGTGGCCTAACAATTCGGAGCTTCCCATATGTACATTTTCTCCAGACAGATAACCGGTCAAAGTATTCAGCCAAACTTTTATTTAGAGCCAAAGAACATGTCCCTTCTTCTCACCCTAAGAGCCTGTGGTCTTGTTTGGACCCCACGCCTGCTTCTGTAGCGCTCAGAGCACGGCCTCTGAGCCCCACAGGCATTTCCTACACAAGGGGAGAAAAGGACTGGGGGACTCAATGGCTCTCCTAGCAACTCTAGCCCGAGACAAAGCAGAACCCCAAACCGCAGTGAGCACCAGCTCTTTGATGATCCCTTCTCCTCACTGTAAAGCTCTCATCAGATGCCTTCTCCAGAGAATTTCATGGGAATGAATTCTGCACTGCAAGCTCACTATCTGCTATAAAGATAGAGGCAGTGTAAGGCAGCTCACCACACCTGTTTTGGTGCTGTTTCAGAAAGGCCTCCTCATGGAGCCCTCCCATTCTTCCAGCACTGTCCCCTCCACTCCACTCCACCACCAAAGGAATTTTTCTAAAATGCAGCCTGCTCTTGATCTACCATGATCACAGCCCTCAGCGGCTCCAGATGCCGTACATGAGGAAGTCTAGTTCCCCCACACCTTCTACCAGTTTCTTTACAATCCACCCTGCCCACCCGCAAAGTGAACCCCACCACCCACCTCACACTGTCTGTCCCAGCAGCACTGAATCACTCCATGGATGCACCTGGCACTCCAAACTTCCAGGCCTTTACACACACACACACTTCAATGATCACCAATGTCCTGCTCATCCTCTTGTCCTCCTGGAAAATTTCTCTTTGTTCTGAAAACATAACTCAAGCATCACTCCTTGCAGGAAGGTTTCTCTGGCTTGGAAGATAGTAAATTGATGCCTCCTTATGCCACCTCTACATCATTGCCTATTTAACATGCCTCCTAGACTTGGAGACCTCCTCTGGGCAGGGACAGTCTTCAGGCCTGGCCCATGACCCAAGCTCATGCATGGTTTTTGAACACATGAAGAAAGAACAGATGGATGGAAATGAGGTGGCCCCATGGCATAAGCTCCTGCAAGGCACGTTCATCTAAATGAGGCCTCCCTGTTGTACAGAGAATAGAGAGAATTTGTTGAAAGCAAAGAGTCAGTCGAGATTATTTCTGAGCTACACTCAGATGCAGAAAGCGGCACCCGTGGCTGCTTCCATCCTACCTTGCTCTTAACACCACCTGCCATTGACTATTCTAGTCACGATTGTTTTCTTTTAATGTCAGCAGAGTGCCTGCCACTGAGTGGATCCTTAACAAATATCAGGATGAATGGATGGATGTGAAATCGTTTTCTTTAAAAGGCATCAAAGGATTGGCTTTGAAAGGCATTTCCCACATCACAGACTTTTCTGACCTGGGCCGTCCATCACGAGACTTGACTCAGAAGCAAAACAGAGAGAGGAGTCTGGGCAGCAGAAGGAATCTGCTCTAGGGACACCCGTATCGGGCTTTCTTTAGTAACATGTCAGTTTCATTTCTTCGCCCCATCCTTACCAACTATGGATGGTACTCCTGGCCGCAACCAGAAGGCTCTGGCCTCTCCTTTGTCAGAAGTCCACAATGGCCCAGCCACAGCCCACAGTCACCAGGAACTTACTGTGCACTGATGGGGGAAAAGGTGGGTGGTCTCCCACCTTCACTTATGCAGTGGACAACCAGTTGCAAAAACAAAACAGTCCTGGACCAAAATAACCACTGTTGGGAATTAAAGTTTTCTGATCATCACAGCTGCTAAGTGCAAAGGTTCTGACTCTGACAGACCTGGATTCAATCCAGGCTCTGGATCTTTCTAGCCAAGTCACTGGAACAAGTCAATTATCTTTGAGAGGGGCTCAGTTTTCATACCCATAAAATGGGAATAATCTGACCCACATCACAGTACTGTCTAAGAGTTAAAGGATACAGTGTATGTGAAGCTTGCATGGTGTGTGTGCATGTGTGTGAGTGTGTGTGTGTAGGAAGTGCTCAAAAGCAGAAAACTATGATTAAGAACTTTCAAAAATACTTTGACAATATTCAAGACAGAAAGGGAAAATATTCTTTGAAGATACTGTGCTTAAAAGAGAATGGATTGTCTATTTTTTAGGAGCCAACAATGCTCATAGATCAATGTCCCACAGAAAGGTATGACAAGATAGTGATGGCATTTAAAAAACAGCTGCGGCTCTTACAGGCCCTAGGATGGATGGACAGACAGTAACAAGGCCAGGGACACCCAAGCCTTTCTCTGAAAGCTGATCCAAGAGGATTAATTCTGAAGAGCTCACCTCATTCTCCTCTGCTGGACCCATAACCCAGAGGAGCCAAGGTCAAGGGGCCAAGGGTAAGATGCCAGTTCCAGGCTATGAGCCAGGGTTTCTAGGTTTGAGGGAAAGTCAGGGACCCCTAAGGTTAGACCGGAGGCAAACCAGACAAGTAGTGTTGCTCAAGTGTCAAGAATGCTGGAAAGGCGTCATATAGCCACACTGTCCTGATCCTCCTGATACAACCCAAAGCTAACAGAGGATCAGAATTTCCCCAAATTTCAGCCCTGAGCATGAGATGCGTTTTTTTCTAAGCTAAATTTGGTTTTAGTTCTCAAGCGCCTGAATGCATAATTCAAATGTGTTAAGTCCCTGGCATCTTATATTGATCAAACCATCCCCTGCTTTGGGGTTGAGCTGGCTGCCCTCATGCCTGCCCACTCTTACAACTGTTCTGGCCGTCATTCCAGAGGTTCCATGAAGAAAGCTCAAGGTTAGTGGTTGGGGAAGCACAAGCTAAGCCATCAGCCCTTGGGAACAGGGATTAACTTCTGGTGGAAGGGACAGGTCTGTTTGTCTGGGTACTGTGAGCAGCAGGGCCATTACCCTACAGGAAAGAGAAGAGAGATTTCTAAATATAGTGATAGCTCCATCAGCAAGAGACTGGTTCCCGCAAGGACAAGGACCTTGCTCAGAGAAGCCTCAGCCTGTCTGAATGGGGCCTGGTTGGTGAGAGCTGGCGGCCAGCTTTGGCCCCTTGCCCTGGGCTCAGATCAGGGGCAGCATCCTTGTGAGTGTGGCCCACAACTAGGCAGTGTTGTGTCTGGAAGGAGCACAGGACCGCGAGCCAGGAAACGTGAATTCTAGTGCGAGCTCTGCCTTGAACTAGCTGAGTGACCTTGGGAAAGTCACCTGATTTCTGTGGGGCAGAGGGACAATGAGGGGCTGGGGGGGACAATCTCTAAGTTTCCCATCAGAGTGTGATCCAGGGCCTATTCGACCCCTCCTCGGCCGCACGCTTCCAGGGTCAGAGATGGGAGAAGGCGAGGCAGGGTTAGGGGAGACACAAATGGGAGCCCCAGGGGACTGCGAATCAGGACTCCACTTTCTCCTTCTTTTTGCTCTTCTTCAGGAAGGATGGGGTGCGGAATTTCTTCTTCTTCTTTGAGGGAGACTTGGAAGGCGAGCCCTCTGGGGACATGGGGCCGCTGGTGACAGACTCGGTTTTGTCCTTGGAGGTATCGACATCCGTGTCAGCACTGGTGGTCATCTGGCTGAGGCCTTTGCTGAGGGTGTCCTCCACCGTCTGCTCATCCTCTCTCCCATTGACCACCACTCCTTCCGGCTGCGTCTCCTCCGGCTCTGTGGTGTCTTTGCTTGTTTCCGTCAGCTTAGCCTCTTCTAGAAAAAGATCCAAACACGTGACCCATTAGATTTCATTCAGACCAGAGCTTCTGTCTGGGGCCAGCAGAACCACTTCCAGGCAATTCTTTATGGGACACCCAGAGCCACGGGGGTGGCGGGCCCGCGTTGTCAGGGGAGGGCTCTCTCCCAGACAGTAGAGAACAGGCCCATGGCTGGCTAGGGGCTCTGGGCTCTTGTCTACAAGTGTAAATGGGTCATGATGTCCAAAGGTGGCAGCAACCCAGCAAGGGCCCAGGTGGGAGCTTTCCTTGGTATGGACAGAAGAGGAAAAGACACGGGCAAAAGAGAGGCTGGACAGCTCAGGGGAGGTGTCCAAGAACTGTCACTGGTTCAGTTTCACCAGTAAAAATAGGAAAATGACATGTTTTCACACCCATTTCATTTACCACACCAGTGAGGAACTTTAAAAAATGGGCAGTATCTTCCCAGTAGGCAGAGCAGGGCAGGCAGAGCAAGGCTGGGGTTCCCTGAGTGGCCCAGACCCTACAGACTGCCACCCACTCAAGGCCAGAAACAGAACCCTCCAACTGCCCCTCCTCCTCCTTCCCACTCTCACCCTACCCTGCTTCCCACTCAAGTTCTGAAATGCATGGACGGGGAGGAGGAAGGAAAACTCTGTAACTGTAGACTTGGAAAAGTAGAAGGGAATGTGAGGATCATCTCGTTCCTCCCCATTTTACTGATGGGAAAATTGAGTGAAATAGTAAAAGGGGACTTCAGCCTCCTGCTGTCCCAGCTTAGTGCTCTTCACACTGTGTGAAACTGAGACATGTGAGTGTATCTGTGTGTGAGAGTGCATGTGTGTGAGTGTACACCTGTGTATGTGTGCACATGAGTGCACATGTGTGATGGTGACTGGATGTTGATGTGCATGTGTGTGCATGTGTGTGAGTGTACACTTCTGTAAGTGTGTAAGTGTGTGTGAGAGTGCATGTGTGCATGTGTATCATGCATGTGTGTACATGTGTTGGTATGTGAGTACACATGAGTGCTTCTGTGTGCATGAGTGTGCATGTATGAGTATACACATGTGCAAGTACGCATATATGAGTGAAAATGTGTATCTGTGTCAGTGTGCACATGCATGTGTGTGAGTGCACATCTGTATGTGTGAGTGTGTGCATGAGTGCACATCTGTGACTGTGACTGGATGTTAGTATGCATGTGTCTGTCTGCACTTCTGTGAGTGTGCAAGTGTGTGTGCGTGAGTGCATGTGTGTGTGTGCTGGGGGCCAGTGTGAGGAACTCCGCCCACGGCAAAGGTCATGAGGAAAAAGAAGCTTGGCATACGCAAAGGTGTGATCAAGCCTCAGGAAATCCCCTGTTCCTGAGCATGTACCCCCAAACCAGAGTACTTTGTGGGGAGCTCTCCCCCATAACCATTTCTCTCAGAGAAGGAGTTAACTTGCAGCCCCAGTTAAAAAAAATTCCTGGGTGTGACAAGAGTGTTTCAATTTACAAACTCTGAAGGTTCTCTAGCCTGCCTGATCAGGTTGTTCAGCCACATGTAATTGTTTACAGCCTCCCAGCTGTGAGAGGCATAGGATGCTTTAAAACTTTCTAAATACAGACTCTTTTGAGAAGTTAGGAGATTATTAGTATAATATTAGTCGGTTGATTAGGAATTATATTGGTGAAGGGTTTTTCATTTGTCATGCCAACAATTACTGCTAATTCCCTGCTCTGGGTGTGACAAGGGTATCTCAAGTCAAACCTCTCTGCTGACAGACTAGCTTGTGTGACAACCTCTCAACCATAAACAGCACAGAGAGTCTGGAGTATTAGCACAGGGCTTTTCTCATTTGATTGCTGCCAGGCCTTCATATGCTTAGGCACCTGGGAATACATTAATCAATGTATTTGGAATAAATATAGTAGTTTTTGATGTTAGCAATATTAGACTTTTTGAGTTAATGAATTTTCTGTTATAGATCACTGTACTTTGTTATAAATCACTGTGTCCTTGCTATGCAAAAATGTAACTTTATCACTATCTTAAGACTAAATAGATTGTAAGAGGAACATTGGTGAAGGGTTTTCATTTGTTGGACTGATGTTTGCTCCTAAATCTCCATATTCCCTGCCCTTATAATAAAAATAATTAACATATAGGAGAAATAAGTATTAACCTTTAAGCATATAAAAGAAATAAGTATTAACCTTTAAGACTAATCATGTTAAACCTTAGGTTAAGTAAATTCCTTTCTTGATTGTAACTCACTACACCCTCATCCTATAGGAATGCAACTTTATTTGGAGGGTGGTGCCTTGGAAAAATAAGCTTTCTGGTTAACTGACCAGTATCAGAAAGGGCCATAAAATGTCAGCGGACCTCATGGTCAGAAAATGATGTAAAAACTCATAAGACCTTTGTATAATTTTATATGAAACGCCTGATTGTGACAAGGGTCAGGTCTGCTGACCCCCACGTGACTCTGTATTCATCCCTATGTGTAACAAAAGGTGTATAAACAAACCTGAAAAATAAAGAAATCGGATCAGTTCCGGAAAGACTGATTCCCTCATGTCGTTCCTTTCTGCTCCCCAATTTTCTGGCTGAATTCCCATCTGGAGCATGGGTGCCCGCCATGCAGATGGTGCAAATTCCTTGTCTGGAATTTTATTGGTACCCCACGTAAACCAAATTAGTCAGCCCCTTTCTCTCTCTTTTACTATTTTCTGGTTGAATTCCCATCTGGTGCATAGGACCCAGCCTACTAATTTTGCCTGGGCTTCTAAGATCAGACTGGGGGCCCCTCAGTGCCTCCTCTCCTTCGGGAGAATGGGAAGACGCCTGCGGCCTACGTAGGTGGTGATTGGTACCTTGTGTTAACCAAGTTATTCGGCCTCTTTTTCTCTGCTAAATTCCTAATCCCTCTCTATCTGTAATTAAATAAGTTTTTTCTAGGATGCCTACTCCACCCCCACCTTCAAATTACCCTGGATCCACCGGGGCTGGACCCCGGCATGTGTGCACGTCTATATGTGAGTGCACACGAGTGCTTGTGTGTGTGTGTGTGCATGTATATGTGTGAAAGTCAATGTGTGTGCATGTGAGTATGCACATATGAGTGAGCATGTGTATCTAAGTGTGTGAGTGTGCACATGGTATGCCTGTGACTGCACACATGTGGGAGTGTGCATATGCTGAACACACATGTGTACATGTTCATGTGTGTGTGTGAATGTGCATGTGAGTATGCATATGTGTAAGTGGGAGGGATAGCTAGGAAAGGTGGGGCTAGTCATTTACAGAGTGGAACAAAACAGACATCTTGGGAAAGGGCTATGGTTCTTAACAGGGTAAAGACTGAAGAAATATCTGGTTACATGGAAGAGGGGGGTAAATTTGGGAACAGTTAGAATGGGCTAGTTTAACCCTCTGGGCAAACCAAAGTCTTCTCCAACAACTCCTGAGGACTGTCCTCTCTTAGTACTGAGGGCCTTGGCTCTGGCTCCCATCTTCCTACTGTCTGGCCCACATCCTGCCATCATCCACCTACCAAGCCCTCTAAAGCCCTTGACTCCTATGGCCCTTACGGTCTGCTCTCCCACCATGCATGCCCATGGTCATCACTGGCCATCCTCTTGAACACAGAAAAGCAGTCCAGATACAACCTTCCCCTTGACCGCTCTCCTCTCCTCTCCTCACCTGCTTTTGGCCTCATCAACCCTCTGTCCCTGGACCCTCTCTGCCATCACAGCCTGTTTCCCTCTGCCTGGACCGCCCATTTCTATCTTCTCCATGTCCCCAACCTTCACCCACACAGTGAATCACCTTGAGTCTTACCCTCCCCTTAAACTCTTTCCTGATCCCATCCCTGCTTCCAGGTAGAATGTGTCACTCCTTTTGGCCCTTACTATACAAATTCCCATCACAACAATATAAAACAATCACTTCTTTTAAATGTCTATCCCCTCCCTCAAAACTGAAATAAATTAGCAAGACTGTGTTTAATTATTTATGTAACTAGCTCATAGGAGGTACTCAAAAAGTGATTGTGGAACCCATGAATGGTTGAATGTATCAGCAAACAAATGAACATGTGAATGGTTTTATTCCAACCAAGCCAACACCATACATTGTCATCTTTCTTACTAATCATAGCCTGAGCCAACCATGTAAACAAAGAGAAGCCTGTGTGCTGGCCTTTACCTCCTGAACCTCCTCCCCTGTCCCCACTCTCAATCTCCTGGACTTTTTTGTTCCTTTCATGGCCCCTCACTTAGGTGACCCACGAGGTCATATTTCTCAAGTCTGCCCCTCTCAGATGACTTTGTTACCTGTTTTCTAGCTCCATGAACACAACTGTGGATTAGAGGGCTCCCCATTTCTGTCCACATACCTCTTCCTGCCCTGGTGGTAACAGGCATCCTTACTCCAACAGCACCATTCACCCATGCCCACCCCAGCAGCCTCATCCACAGCCGCAGCCTCTGCATTGTCTTGCTTTAGGAGCACACACCCAGGTTCTTCTTCCCCATCCAGAAAATGAGACCATGAGACCATCTCTCATGCTGGCAGTATACAGAGCTTTCTGATGATGAATTGCTTGGTGAGCAGAAGAAACACAAAGGGGCTGGGAGACACTAGGCCTCGGAGAAGTCAGGTTCCAAATTAAGGTCATCACTCTCTCAACTGGAAGAAACCAAAACCATGGAAGGGTGTGGCTGGCCAAGAGAAGGAGAAGCAAGACAGGGCTCTAGAAATACTTATTGGGCCCCAGTAAGAAAAGCTTCAAGGACCAGCTCTGAGAGTCCAGATCCTTCCTCTGCTAAAAGCCCAAACCAAGTAAGATCAGAACTTGATGGGTCTTCAGCTATTTGAAGACCAGGCTGGGAAGAATCCCAGCAACTAGAAGCAGATGGAAACTCACCTTCTCACATCCCTTAAGGAGAATCACTGGCTTTCTCTCCTAGATGGGGCACTTGGAGCTCTGGGAGTAGGAGTCAGATGTGGGAGTGGTGGAATGAAGTAGAGGCTAGAATATGGGGGTGTTTATCCAAGGATGGTGGTCAGGAAGCAGCAGGAAGAGGAAAGGGAGTAGGGAGGGTGCCCTTTCTCTTTTAAAGAAAGACTGGGCTTGGCAGTCAGGGACAATGTCTATACCCTCATGGGTTGGAAAGGGCTGAAAGGCTTGCAGAGGCTGGAGGAGGAAGAGAGGAGCTTTGGGAGGGAGATGCCAAGCTTGTTTGAATACTTACCTCTCAGAGTGGATTTCTCACTTTCCCTCAGCATCCAAACACTAGTCTCTCAGTCCTCCAGTGTCCCCTCCCATCCACTCCCTGGAAAGCTCACTCTACTCTTGTCTGCCAGTCCAAGCATATATCTTCTCATGGTCTGGTTCAAGCCTCCTTGACATTTCACAATGATTGTGCCCTTTTCTAAACCTACTACCAATATGTTAATTTTACACCTGAGTGTGGCCCCCCTCCCACACTGAGTATGGGATGGCCTTGTGACTTGGAGGAAGCAACAGAATGCAGAGGAAGCTCCACCAAAGGAAATGCGATGAAAGGAAGTGCTTACTAACCAGCCTTAGGCTAAGGAATTAAGAAAGCCTCGCCGCTTCTGCTGGCTTCTGTTTGGGGAGCCCTGCGGCACCATGCATAAAGTCCAACAACCTTGATGGGGACATAGATGGAGAAGCCACATGAAGAGGACCTGTGATCACGTGGAGAGAGACAGAGACAGACAAAGAGGCTCAGCCATTCCACTGTCCCAGCTGAGCCCAGCCTTCCAGCCACTCCTGCCAAGGCACCTGACATGTGAGGGCATTATCTTGGAAATTCTAGTTAAGTCAGGCACCCGGATGACTGCAGCTCCAGCTGACATCAGTGGAGCATAAGAACCATCCCGCTGAGCCTAGTCACCCCACAGAAGAACTAATTTCCATAAACTGGCTCTCATTAAGTGCTATGATTTAATAATTATCTACTGCTACATAACAAACCACCCCCAAAACTTAGTGACTTAAAACAGCAAGAGTATAGTATCTCTCACAACCGTGGGAACACAGCACACAGTGAGAGCTCATTTATGAAAACACAGTACAGGATTTTTTTATATTTAGGAGCTCCTTTCATCCTGATAACGATGCTGTGAATTAGGGAAGGCAAGGATTCGTGTTAGTTCCCTATTCTTTAGTGTTTTTAAGCAGCTTACTTGAGATGGCTAAATTAGTCAGTGACAGGGCTGATCTTCTAATGTCAGATGTAGGGCTATTTCTTTGCAGGAACAGCCAGTGCTCCTGGCGAGATGGAGTTTTCAAGGGCAGGGACAGTCAGGAGCTGGTCAAAGAAGGTGATGACAGAGATGGCAGAGGTGAGGGAGGAGGACTTGAAAGCCTCTTTCAGAGAGGCTGGGTGGTAGGAGTCAAGGAGAGAGAGGAAGAGTGATGGTGAGGTGATTTAGCACAAGAGGATTTGAGAGTATAGTGACAGGTGGAGAAAAAGCCATTCCTGACCCAATAGGTGAGCTACACGTGAAAGTGCAGATGCTACGTGGAGTGTTAGCCCTGAGGAGCTGGGCAAGCCATTGGGCAGCACTGCCAAGCCACCCAGCCCCACCTCACAATAGTCACCCTAGACAGCTCCGACTGGGCCTTATCATATGAGGTCGGCTCCAAAGAGGTCCACATTCCCCAATTCTATTTCAGGAAGTCTCTTTTCTAACAGCTCAACTGGGGTGTGCCTCTCCATGGAACATGGATTTGGGTCAGAGAAAAGCAGGAATTCAGCCAGAGAGAAAGCAGTGATCCCACCCCTTACATCCTCCTCCTCCTGCCCTCTGTCCCACTGGACAGCAGAGATTGCTCTACAGGGCTCCCAAGAGCTGAAATGGAAGCCTCTTCTCAGGGGCATCGCCTTCCCGCAGTTGGCTGCAGGCATGCTGCAGACAGGTCAGGCTGGGTGCTCTCGGCATCCAGATCTGGCAGTTGTGCCCCAAGGTTATTCAGGCTCTGGCCTATGGCCCTAAAAGACACCACGGGCTCCTTAGATGGGCCCAGCATTAGGAAGGGGCTGCAGATGTGCTCCTGAGGTGACAGGAACTGCCAGAGGGGAGCACCCAGCAGCTGGTCCCCCAGTGCATTCACTGTGGGGACTTGCTGCTTCTGGGTGGTGTGCCCTGCATGAATACAAGTGTGCATGAGTGCCTCTCTCTTAGAGGAAGCCTAGTCCATGCACAGCACATGTGGAATTGGTCATGGCATTTACAGTCAGGAAACCTCCCAAAGGCAAGGTTGTAAACTGCAAACTAAAAATTGAGGAGAAATCTATTTCCTTTGAAATACTCCTCCCTCCCCACATTGCAAGTGTTGGAATAAGTTAGTAAACAGTATCTCTATACTTCTGACAGAGACAGGTATTCAGAATCAGAAGGAACTCCTTTGATAAAGGCACAAATGGGAAGAGGAAGGAAAACCCTGTGCAGACAGGCCGACAACACTGTGATGAGACAGATGGACACAGTCATGGGACATCCACCCAGGCTCTGGCCTCAAGCACATAGGTTTCCTCCGGCAGTGCTAGGCCTGCGGTCAAGGCAGCAACTCACTTACAGAAGGAGCTCAGGATTGCGGTATGCAGGCAGCATCCACATGTCTGGCCATTCTACCCAGGAAGGGGAAGGGTCCATCAGGCCACCCGGCTGGTACCATCTGCATGGGGTCCAGCCCTCCCTAGTGAGGGCCCCGGGGAACCCAGGAGAAGAGCATTCATTCCCCACAGTGATTCCAGAAGCTCATTAAAGCCACTTTCATGATCTGGGAGGTGTGGACGATATTATTCAATTCAGTTCAGTCGCTCAGTCTTGTCTGACTCTTTGAGATCCCATGAATTGCAGCACACCAGGCCTCCCTGTCCATCACCAACTCCCGGAGTTCATCCAAACTCATGTCCACTGAGTCAGTGATGTCATCCAACCATCTCATCCTCTATCATCCCCTTCTCCTCCTACCCTCAATCTTTCCTAGCATCAGGGGCTTTTCAAATGAGTCAGCTCTTTGCATCAGGTGGCCAAAGTATAGGAGTTTCAGCTTCAGCATCAGTCCTTCCAATGAAAATTCAGGACTGATTTCCTTTAGGATGGACTAGTTGGATCTCCTTGCAGTCCAAGGAACTCTCAAGAGTCTTCTCCAACACCACAGTTCAAAAGCATCAATTCCGCACTCAGCTTTCTTTACAGCCAAACTCTCACATCCATACATGACCACTGGAAAAACCATAGCCTTGACTAGACAGACCTTTGCTGACAAAGTGATGTCTCTGCCTTTCTATATGCTGGCTAGGTTGGTCATAACTTTCCTTCCAAGGAGTAAGTGTCTTTTAATTTCATGGCTGCAATCACCATCTGCAGTGATTTTGGAGCCCAGAAAAATAAAGTCAGTTTCCACTGTTTCCCCATCTATTTGCCATGAAGTGATGGGACCGCATGCCATGATCTTAGTTTCTGAATGTTGAGCTTTAAGTCAACTTTTTCACTCTCCTCTTTCACTCTCATCAAGAGGCTCTTTAGTTCTTCTCCACGTTCTGCCATAAGGGTGGTGTCATCTACATATCTGAGGTTATTGATATTTCTCCCACCATTCTTGATTCCAGCCTGTTTTTCCTCCAGCCAAGCATTTCTCATTATGTACTCTGCATATAAGTTAAATAAGCAGGGTGACAATATACAGCCTTGATGTACTCCTTTTCCTATTTGGAACCAGTCTGTTGTTCTATGTCCAGCTCTAACTGTTGCTTCCTGACCTGCATATAGGTTTCTCAAGAGGCAGATTAGGTGGTCTGGTATTCTCATCTCTTTCAGACTTTTCCACCGTTTATTGTGATCCACACAGTCAAAGGTTTTGGCATAGTCAATCAAGCAGAAATTGATGTTTTTCTGGAACTCTCCTGCTTTTTCAATGATCCAGCAGATGTTGGCAATTTGATTTCTGGTTCCTCTGCCTTTTCTAAATCCAGCTTGAACGTCTGGAAGTTCACAGTTCACGTATTACTGAAGCCTGGCTTGGAGAATTTTGAGCATTACTTTACGAGTGTGAGAGATGAGTGCAATTGTGCAGTAGTTTGAGCATTCTTTGGCACGGTCTTTCTTTAGGATTGGAATGAAAACTGACTTTTTCCAGTCCTGTGGCCAGTATTGAGTTTTCCAAATTTGCTGGCATATTGAGTGCAGCACTTTCACAGCATCATCTTTCAGGATTTAAAGTAGCTCAACTGGAATTCCATCACTTCCACTAGCTTTGTTCGTAGTGATGCTTTCTAAGGCCCACTTGACTTCACATTCCAGGATGTCTGGCTCTAGGTGAGTGATCACACCATCGTGATTATCTGGGTCATGAAGATCCAGTTTGTACAGTTCTTCTGTGTATTCTTGCCACCTCTTCTTAATATCTTCTGCTTCTGTTAGGTCCCTACCATTTCTGTCCTTTATTGAGCCCATCCTTGCATGAAATTTTCCCTTGGTATCTCTAATTTTCTTGAAGAGATCTCTAGTCTTTTCCATTCTATTGTTTTCTTCTATTTCTTTGCATTGATTGCTGAGGAAGGCTTTCTTATCTCTCCTTGCTATTCTTTGGAACTCTGCCTTCAAATGGGTATATCTTTCCTTTTCTCCTTTGGGTTTTTATGGTTAGGGTAGGATGATATTATTATCTACCAAATCTATATTATTAATCATAACCACAATTGGATCTTATATTTAAATCATGCTTTTACTCTTTCCAAGTATGTTTTCATCTATACCTTCCCTTATATATAAAAGAAACTTCAAAAGGGAAAATAGCAATATTAGTAGCCCCATTTCACAGTCAAGGAAACTGAGGCATGGAAACTGATCTTCTAAAATCAGCAGTTGAGTTCTTATTAGTTACCAGTTGAGTTGGGCCTAGAGCTCTGTTCTATAAACTAGCATCTAATGATGTGGTTTTCAACCTGGGCTACGTATTAGACTCACCTGAAGAGAGATCTTATCACTTTAGGCTGCGCTCCTCCACCCCTACTCCTAGACCACTGAACTCAGAATCACTGGGGTAGGACCCTGGCAGGTATCAGGAACTGTAAAGCTCCCCAGGTGATTCTAATGCACAGTCAAGGTTGACAGGGACATCATCAGCCTTACCTGGGAGTTTGCTGGATACGCAGGGTCTCAGGTCCCACCCCAGACTTACTGCATCTGAATTTTAACATTTTAATCTTCACTTTAACCAGATGCCTAGGTGATCCCTGTGCGCAGTAGAGTCTAAGCACTGGGCTGCTGCATCTGGAAAGGCCCACCAGCACTCCGGCTTGAGTTGAAGACGAGGAGGCTACGGGTCAGTCATTAATGTACTTAGCATTGCTTAGACCGGGCTATACCTGTAAGATGTATTGTCACAGCCTGTGAATGGAACAAGCTTAAAACTGGCAACCTCTACTTCAGGATCCCTAGAAACTGCAGAGGGGAAGGAGTTTCTGGTAGGAGGGCAGCATGTGTCAAAAGGCAGGGGCACTGCAGTGCACAACTCCATGCAGACCCCTTTCTGGGTCTGTACAGGTGCCTCCTCCCTGCCAGTGAGCACTTTAGCTCAACTCACCGTCCACAGTTTGGAGGGAGAGCCCACAGGGCTCTTTGGCTCGGACTTGGCTGGGCTCTGAGCTGGAGAAGCAGGTGCAGACTTCACAGGGGAGCCAGGTTCCTCTGGGGCAGGCTCCTTCTCTCCTGAAAACACAAAAACCAACTCAGGACAGAGGTCAGGCAGAGGAGAGATGGGTCGACAGAGTGCTTTAAGGCAATGCTTTCTTGTACTTGGTCCTTATTTCTCCTAACTGGAATTAGCTGCTTCCCCATCCACTCCACCCCCACACACATTTTTTTAAATGTCTGCTACACTCTGGGCGAGGCAAATGGGAGGAGTCAGAGTCCAGTTCTGTTTCCTCCATCAAATCACATCCTCGAATGGATTATATTACCCCTGATGTGGATGTAAGACTGCAGGGGAATTCCCGCCCACCATTTGTATGCAGCTTATATACTATTTATATAATTTATATGTTCAGTCCAAACAATCTCTAGAGACAAAAAGCACTATATTTTTATATCTGCTTCTTCAACTGGCACGTGAGAACTCCAAGCAAACTGGCAAGGGTTCTTCTAGTGCCTTTGTGCCCAGGAAGATGTCTGACTTTGGGTGGGGAGGGGAGACGTGGAAGAAGGTACTTCCCTGAGGGAATAAAAGCCTTTGATACCATGCAGGGGCCTGTGGGACTCCTGGGCACAAGGCCTCTCTGTCCCTCATTTCTTTAATTATAGGAAGCTACCTTCATTCAACCTCCATGATCTTCCCTGAGTTCCAATGGGGAGATTCAAGCTGTTGTTAATTATCAAAGGGACAGGAGGTGAGACAAGGGAGAAACAAACAGCAAGAGCAGCCTTGGGGCAAGGCCCATCAGAGGATACACACAACCATATCTTTGAGCTATTCTGCAGATACTGAAATGCCCTCCAAGTGGAAGAAGGTAATGATTAATGACATGCTGCCCACAAGCATGCAGACCTCAGATCAGTTGGAGCTGAAGGCTAACGATGCTGACTCCAACTTACCACACCACCAACCCATCCAAAGAAGTCCATGAGCTGATTGCCCTCTTTGGACAATTACTACAAAATTTCTCACTATCTTCCCCAAGTTGGAACACACAGTTGTGATGGCATTAGCCCACCATTGCCCCTTGGCCTGGCAAAACAGTAAAACTATTCCTAGCTACTTCACCCAAAACTCTGTCTCTGAGCTTTGATTCTGCACTGGTGCAGAGAGAAGCTGAGCTTTCAGTATCATCTTGTCTGGTGGACAAAATCAAGAGCTAAGTCCTGTGTCTCAGACCCCAAGTGCATCTAGAGCAAAGAGAAGGGACAGCTCATGAGGGGAACAGAGAGGGCTTCCTAGATGGAGAGAAGTTTGCCACGGAGCCTGAAGTGTAGACAATATTGAATAAGGTAGCCAAGAAGGGAAACTCTGCCAGGAAGGGACAAAGGCATGAACAAGCTCTCAAGAGTCAGTGTGGAGAAATGGGCTTGACTGAGATTCTGACATAAAGGCCTTGGCTGCCGACAGTTCTGATTTCCAGGTTTATACCAAAACCAGATAGATCCATCAACAACAGTGATCGCTATAATCATGATCATATTATTATAACTAACATTTGTCTGGTGCCTCCTGACCTAGGCCATATTTATATGGTGCTACTCTAAGTAAGCACCACATGGATTAACTCCTTCTTCCCAGGTGAGAGTGTCAATGAGGTCATGAGAGCACCATGTAACCACTGCCAGGTAGGAGCCATGAGGGGCATTATTCGGGATAACAGTATTATGCTCATAAGAATATTGTTTGGTGATGAGGCAGGAAGGTCAAATTGAAGACATGAGAGAGAAGAGACACAGAGAAGCAAATGAAGATTGAAAACAAAGCAAAGCGGCCTGGACGGAGCCCTGGGGCTCTGGGAGGCAGGAAGGGGTAGGTCCGGCTGCTTGGGGGCGGGCAGCAGGGGGTCGGAACGGCCTCAGCTGCTCTGCTGCCTCCCCGGGGTCCCAAGCTCTCCCCTCCCTCCGGCAGGTCCCGAAGCACCGGCCCCCACCAGGGTTATTTACCTCCAGTTCTAGCTTCTTCCTCTCCACCTCCTTCTTGTACTCCTCCAGCTCCTGGTCTGTGAGTTGGCTGAAGGGGTTGGGTGCCGTCTCCTCGGATTCGTCTTTGGCATCCGCCTGGCCCTGGGACATCAGCTGGCTGTCTGTGGACTGAAAGTTAACCACAGAGCGTGTTGCCCTCTGAACACTGCATTCGGGGCCCAGGCCCCAGCTTCCTTTCAGACTCATGTGGCTGCCATGGTCTTGCTAGAGACAGCGCGGCAAGCAGCTCCTTGGGAATAGCTCAGGGGCTTGGGGTGGGGTTGCTCCCTCCTTCCCATGGCTATCTCACCCCAAGACCTGGGTTCTCTGCAACTGCTTGGGTGAATGCAAGGGTACCTCCCTCTGCCCCGGAAATAAAATCAAAGGATGCTCCCAAGGAGAAGGAAGATGCACCTTTATTGCAATCTCTCCTGTGGACACTTGCAAGCTGTCACTATGCAAATACAGTCAGCGGCACACAGCCAGCCAGCCCAAACCCAGCAAGCAAAGCGTTGGCTCAACCAGCTTCAAGCCAGCCACTCCCCACCCACCACCCCTCCTCCCCCAGCAGCAGGACAAGCCACACAGCACACAGCAGTAAGTCATATGCAAAACACACAATGACTCCAGCATTCTCAGTCCAAACTGTTAGTTCTGTTGTGCACACAGTCATAAATTCAAGGAAGTCAAGGTCTTCAATCTTGGATCTTCAACCTGCCTGTTTTGCAGGGACACTGGCAAAATCACTGTGTTTCAGCACCTCTGGGGAGCCCCTGGCTCTGGAGAGCTCACCACTGGGCCTTGTGAGTGCTCCGGGAATCCTGTGACCCCTCTTGCCCAGGACAGGGACTGATATTCAGACCCCATAGCCCTTTATCCCTTTATCCTAACTCAGCATCCTCCTCTTGGCTTTTGGGGATACAGTGCTCTGGAGCTGAGGAGCCAAAGAAAGTGAAGCCCAAGGGAGGTGAGCCAGAGCAGCTGGCCCACATCACACACTCCGGCCATCTGTTTCTGGCCCATCAGGTATTCTGATGATGGACCCTGGGATCCTACCAAAAGAAGGGCAGCACTGGGCCTAGAAATCATTAGGTTCACAAGAGAGTCCAACACCAAGATCCCAAGAAGAGGGACTCCAAGGAGAGCACTCGGTATAAATGGCAAAGTTTTTAATAATTTTGCTCATTGTATTGAACTCTCACCTCCCTTCAATATCATGGGGCGGGTATGTCTATCCTTGACCCTGTAGCACATTTGATGCCCCTCCTCTTGGTTGAGCTGGGGTGGGGTGGAGGGGATAGCATGACCATCACACTTCCCTTGCCAATGGGCACCCATCTTGTGAGTTGCAGCCCCATCTGTAGTCATGACATCAGTTTGCTCTGCAGAGAGGAATGGTCCCTGAATCCTCCACACACCCAGCCCCTGCCCTTACTGCTAAGGAAGATGCCACTGTGACTTTGCAATGAACAGCAATGATTTCCAACACAAGCCACAACTCTGACCTTACCCCTTTTGCTAAGCACTACACAAACACTGTTCTATCTCAAGCATGGAAACAACTTTGTATTTTCTAACTCCATGTGGGCTTTGTAGGCAACTCATTGGCCTTCCTCCTCCTGCAGAGAACCCGTCCTTATATACATGTCTGCCCTCTGAGAGCACATGGGCATCCACTCAGAGGTATGGCCTGGTGATGCCATATTCAAGCACAGAGGACAGAACCATTTGAAGTAGGCAGCTGTAGAGCCGCTAGGAGCGGCCAGCCACTGCTCCTGCGAGCCCACCCTGCAGAGCACTGGCAGAGGGCAGACGGGAATGCCACAGGGGAACCAGGGAAGCCATATCACTCCAGGGAAGCCATATCACTCCGTATCACTCCGGCGGGCGGGGGGTGGGCGGCTTGGGCTGCTCCCCGCCCCCTCTCCCGGCCCTCCCGGCGCCCACAGCGGGCGATAAGACACTGTCCTCAGTCCTCACAGCATCCATTTTGCAGCAAGAGCACCAGCGCCCAAGAGCACAGGGCAGGTGGGCATATGTGGGCTCAGGGGTCCTGCCGCCCAGCCCCAGGCACTGCAGACCCAGAAGGCAAACTCGTCTCCCCTGCAGGCGGGGGCAGCATCTGCTGTACCGGGCTCCGGCTCTTCTCTGCGATGACGCTTGCCAGCAGCTGGGACTGGGGCCCTGCCGACTTCACGTCCTGTCGGTTTTGTTCTCGAATCTGTGTGGAAAGGGGCGGGGACAGTGAGCTAGCAGTTCAGAAGCAAGGCGTACTTAATAGGCCGCCCAGTGTGGTGTGAACATAACACAGTAACACATCACGTCCACTCTGAGACAGTCTCCATGGCTGTTGCAGGGAATGTAGTTGATGTGAAACACTAGATTCTCATGAACTCTAAGAAGGTCATTGTAAGAGATGAAGAGTGAAACAAGGCATGGTAATCCTTGAGGGGGATTCTCAGTTTTCAATATTCCTAATAAAGACCCTGAGGAATTGGTTTAAACTACAGATTTCTGGGGGAGGGGGACACCTCATACATCTTAAATCTCAAACCCGTGGGAGGAGGGTTGAGGGTAAGCCAGAAATCTGCATTTCAGAGGCACACACATTGAAACGCTGCTCTGAGAGCATGCCTGACCCGTTGGAGGTGGTTCTGTTACAACTTAGGTATTTAAAGTAACATGAAGAAAATAAGTGAGTGAACTATAAGGCCAAGGCAGAGATATAAATATAAAGGATTTTGCAATTTTGAAAATGAGCCAAAGTGAAACAGCATAAAATTTGTAAAAACTCAATTTGGGGGCCTCTTTGGACAATCCCAGGGACGGGGGAGCCTGGTGGGCTGCCATCTACAAGGTCGCACGGAGTCGGACACGACTGAAGCGACCTAGCAGCAGCAGCAGCAGCAGCAGTAGACACATCTACTGTCTGAAGCTAGCACCCCTGTCTTAGATGTTTACACATGATGGAAAAAGCACAGCACTGAGCACCGTGCCTGGAATACAGCCAATAAATGATACCTTCTTTCCCATGTGGGCTTCCCTGGTGGCTCAGATGGTAAAGAATCTGCCTGCAATGCAGGAGACCTGGGTTCAGTCCCTGGGTCTGGAAGATCCCTTGGAGAAGGGAGTGGATTGCCATCCCACTCCAGGATTCTTATCTGGAGAATTCCATGAATAGCGGAACCTGGTGGGCTACAGTCCATGGGGTCATAAAGAATGGATATGACTTGAGTGACTAATGCTTTCTTTTTTTCTTTCCCATAAGAGGCACCTGGGGTAAGTCAGGCACATCCTGCAGATGCCCCCTCCTTACACCCTTGTGGGAGAAGAGATGGGAGGCAGTTAGCTACACCTTACCTTGTTGCGCATGTCCAGCACTTCTTGGGGGTCAGTATAGAGAGGCACAAATTGGTTTGGGTTTTCGATCCGTATGGGCATGCCACTGCTGGATTTCTCCACCTCGTCAGCCTTCATCCACTGAACACACACAAGGCCCGGTGGGTAAGACAAAGGCACACAGCTCACCGGCCACCCCAATGGTCCACCCCAGGAGAGCTGGGCTGACCAGCCTGCATGGAAACTCAGCAAGCCTAGACAAACACATTCCCTCCTCTTGGGGCACTTGTCTGTCTCCCAGAGCAGAGATGGGCAGCAGATGACCCAGCAACCAAACTAAGGCCCCTGATCAAAGGCCATAAGTAACATTTAAGAGGAGGGACAGAGCCTCGGTGACCAGTTTCGACCGACAGGCAGCCACTCGGGTTTTAAGAGGACTTGTGGATAGTTTCCTTTTTTTAATGAACAGCTATTCGATTTGGCTGCCAGCTACCTACAAAGAAAGTAGTGAAAATCAAATTAAGGGTCAGAGGTATTTGTGTGAGGGAGAGAGAGGGAAAGAGCATAAAATTTGTAAAAATTCAACCTCTGGGCAGGTCTCTTCAACACATCTAATGCCTAAAGCAAGTCCACAGAAGAGGGCATAATGGGAGAGGACAATGTAATGGAAGCAAGTACCCACCTTCCTCCTGGTTTTGCATCAGATAGTCAGTTCAAATGTTGGATACCCATCCCCCAAACTTCCAAGAAGGCCTTCTGGATGTGGGAGCAAAAAGCTTTCATGCGGCTGAGAGTGACCTGGTTCAGCCACCCTCTGGACCCAGAAACTCAGCACAGAGGTGCAAGAAACAGGCGATCTGCTCTGTGGGCATGAGCAGCTCCCAGACGCCCAGTAGGAAGCCCTAAGGGGAGACAGGACTAGCCCAGGCCTGGGGAGGTTTGCTCTGTTCCTCTTTTAAAGTGGTTTAGCCCGCACAGGGGACCAGGCGCTCTCCTCTGACCCCAATCTCCCCAGTGGAGCTCCCTCTGCCCTCCTTACTGTGGTCTTGGGCCGAGGGCTGCCCATGCTCCTCTGGACCTCGTCAGCCACGTTGACCCGCAGGTAGGTGTTGGGCGTGTTGAGCCAGCGGGTCTTCTCCTTCTGCTGCTTCTGGGCATGCTGCCGCAGGGCAGGCACCGGGGTGCCGTCCTCCTCAAACACGAAGGCAGTGACCGTGGCTGGAATCTCCACCTCACTTTTGTGTTTGGTTTTCTCTTGAACGAAGGGATAGCGGTAGGTGTAGCCTGTTCTGTAACCCTGAAAAGAACAAAAATAGAACCACTTAAGGTAGGGAAAATGGTCAATAACATGCCAGCTGGCCGGCCCACACACTTCACCCCCTTCCATCTAAAGGACTCAGTTTAACCCAAAGTCTCCATAATAAAATACAACCCAGGCCTTGCCACACCTCTGGAAGAAAGTGAAATTGTTAGTTGCTCAGTCGTGTCTGACTCTTTGTGACCCCCATGGACTGCAGCCCACCAGGTTCCTTGGTCCATGGGATTCTGCAGGCAAGAATACTGGAGTGGGTTGCTATTACTTTCTGCAGGGAAGCTTCCCCACCCGGGGACTGAACCCAGGTCTCCCACGTTGCAGGCAGCTTCTCTACTTGCTCCCTGTCTTAGTCCCCTTTCTTTCCTCCACTCCAACAAGCCCTTTGATCAGGGGTGAGAAAGTTGCCAAAATCTTGTGGACCAGACAGAGCTCCAGCTTTGGGTCTGGTCCAGTAGTTATCACACACTGGAATCACAAAGGAGCTTTGAAAATACAGATATCCAGGCTCACCTCAGGGTTGCCTATTTCACTGGACATTGGTACAATCTGGGCTACAGGATTTTAAAAAGCTTCCCATCTGATTTGAACAGTAGCCCTCCCTTCCTTAACTCTGAAGTTTCTTTACTATTTCTCTCTTGGGACCCCTGAATTTGACTCAAGAACATCCCTATCTCCTAAAAAGGACCATATCCCTCAAAGGTGGGCTGTTACTTAGAATGAACATTCAGGAATCTTAGCAGCTGCTGGAATAAATCTTAGCTCTACCAGTCATCTTTTTTTTAAGTTAAAGTGGCATTCAAAATTAGGTGGATTACAAAAAAATACATAGCCACGTAGAAAAATTAAGCAATATGAAAAAAGTGTAAAGAAAATATGAGTTTTATGTAAAATCTCATCCTGAAAGACAACCACTTAAAATCCTTTCAGTCATCTCTGTAAGCATACATATACATATGCACATATGTAAATATACAGAGAGAAGGCAATGGCAACCTACTCCAGTACTCTTGCCTGGAAAATCCCATGGACAGAGGGGCCTGGTGGGCTGCAGTCCATGGGATCGCTAGGAGTTGGATACGACTGAGTGACTTCACTTTCACTTTTCACTTTCATGCATTGGAGAAGGAAATGGCAACCCACTCCAGTGTTCTTGCCTGGAGAATCCCAGGGACGGGGGAGCCTGGTGGGCTGCCGTCTATGGGGTCGCACAGAGTCAGACACAATTTAAGCGACTTAGCATAGCATAGCATGTAATTAATATATAATATATAAAACACTATATAAATGGGACTGTACCACATAAGCAGCCTTCTAAAAAACCGAGATATAGTTGACATGTAACATTACATTAGTTTCAGGTGTACAACACAGTGATTCAATATTCGTATGTATTCTATGCATAACTGAATCACTTTGCTATACACCTGTAACTAATGCAACATTGTAAATCACCTATGTCATGTTTTAGTCACTAAACTGTGCCCAGGTCTTTTGTGATCCCATGGACTGTAGCCCGCCAGGCTCCTCTGTCCATGGGATTTCCTAGGCAAGAATACAGGAGTGGCTACTATACTTCAGTTAAAAAGAAATTGTATGTATTGCGAAATGATCACCCTGAAACTAGTTGACATGTGGCATCTTACATAGTTACATTTTTTTTCTTGTAATGAGAACTTTTAAGACCGACTTACTCTTTTAGCCACTTTCAAATATATAACACAGTATTAATAACTACAGTCACCATGCCATACATTACACCCAGGATTACTTATTTTATATATGGAAGCTTTTAGCTTTGATCCTTTACCCATTTCTCTCTGCCCCACACCTGGCAGCTACCAATCTGTTCCCTGCATCTGTGAGTTTGAACTTTTTGTTGTTGTTGTTGTTTTTTCAATTCCATATATAAATGAGATCATACAGTATTTGTCTTTCTCTATATGACTTATTTCACCTAGCATAATCCCCTCAAGTTCTATCCACATTGTTTCAAATGGTTAGACTTCTTTCTTTTCATGGCTGAATAATATTCTACCACACACACACACACACACACACACACACACACACACACACACACATATATAAGCACCACTTTTTCTTTATCCATTCTTCCATCAGTGGATACTTAGGTTGCTTCCATATCTTGGCTATTGTTAAGTATTACTAAATAATCAGCTTTATAAGTTGCTTCTCTAGTTCATCAATGTGTCTTGGAGATTTCTTCATGTTACTGAACATAGACACACAGCAACCTTTAAACAACTACATAACATGCCAGTGAATGCACATATCACAGTTTATCTAACCAGCATTGGAAGACACTTTTGTTAATTTCAAAATATTATAAACAACCCTGAAATGAGCAATTTTACACATTTTTCTTTAGGCAGTTAACATAAATGCCTAGTAATGAAAATGACTGAGTCAAAGGGTGCACAGTTTTTACATATTTATTTTAAAGGTTTTTATATATTTATCATGTCCATCTTCCCAAGACAATGAGCCAGTCTGCACTTCTGCCAGTTGTACTGGAGTTCCCAGCTCTCATCTCCTTTCCCCACACTGAATATTGTTGAGGTTTTAAAAAAAATCATTGGCAGTCAGACAGGTTAAAAGTAAAACCTTCCACTTTTGTTTTGTTCTTTTTTAGATTACTAGAAAGACTGGATATTAATTACATTTAATGGCCTCGAATATCTTCCCTTGTAAACTGTGTCCTCAGTTCATTTTCCTATTGTGATGTTTATCTTTTCATATTATTTCTTTCTTTTATAGTAAAGATGGATCTTTTGACTGTCGCAGATATTGCGAATATTTTCCCCATACTTTGTCTTTAGTTTATGGTGGGTGAGGTGGTTTTTAAAAATGCAAAATTTGAATTTTAATGTAATCATAACTGTCAATATTTGTCATCACGATTTCAGGCTTTCCTATCTGTTGAAAGGATAAAGCAGCAAGCCACCCTAGGTTCATTTCCCACAGGGCTAGGAGTCTATCTTTCCCCACAGATTTATAAGATGGCTGTTTCTCCTGTTAAATTTTCATGTATTTGGGTCTATTTCTGGACTCTCAAAACTGTAGCTCTGATTGGCCTGTCCCTTCTGGACTAATGCCCCTCCCTTCAGTGACTAAAGCCTTATCGCACTTTACCATGTGGTGGTAATCACTAAAGGATTTTCCAAGCCATTCTGAATTTCACCTAAAAGAACATTTTGCTAAGTTCTTATATCTTGCTCCACTTTTGAGGAAATTACATTGAGTTTATTGATTAACTTGGAAGCCTCTTTACCCTACTGAAGCTTTTAATCAAGAATAAATTATAGCTCTTCACTGATTTAAGGTTTTCTCTGATGTCTGTTGGTAAAATTTTACAGCTGTCTTTTAAAGGGCTTTTGCTTAAAACTTTATGATGTTGCTGCATTTACAAATAGGATTACTTCCTCTCATACTTTCACATACATTATTATATATTAAAATACAAAAAAGCTACTAATTTTTACACATATTTTCATAATTGACCACTTTGAATACACTCTTTTCTTTTTAATTGGAGGATAATTGCTTTACAATGCTGTGTTTGTTTTTACCATGCAGCAACATGAATCGATAAGTATATATATATGTCCCCTACCTATTGAACCTCCCTCCTAGCCCCCACCCTACCCCACCCCACTAGGCTGTCCCAGAGCATGGAGCTGAGCTCCCTGGTTATACAGCAACTTCCCACTAGCTATCTGTTTTACATGCAGTAAAGGATATGCTTCAGTGCCACTCTCTCAGTTCGTCTCACTCTCCTTCCCCTACTGTGTCCGTAAGTCTATTCTCTGTGTCTCTATTTCTGTCCTGCAAATAGGTACATCAGTGCCATTTTTCTAGATTCCATATATATGCATTCATATGCGATATTTTCTGACTTACTGACTTTCTTTCTCACTCACTTTCCTTTATATAACAGGCTCCAGGTTCGTTCACCTCACTAGAACTGACTCAAATTTGCTCCTTTTTATAGCTGAGTAATATTCCCTTGCATGTATGTACAGGGCTTTATAGGTAGAGCTAGTGGTAAAGAACTCGCTCGCCAATACAGAAGACATAGAGATGCAGGTTGGATCCCTGGGTCGGGAAGATCTCCTGGAGGAGGACATGGCAACAACCCACTCTAGTATTCTTGCTTATATCTTGCTTATATTCTTGTTTATATCTGTTGATGGACATCTAGGCTGCTTTCATGTCCTAGCTGTTGTAAACAGTGCTGCAGTGAACACTGGGGTACGTGTCTTTTTCAATTATGATTTTCTCAGGCTATATACCCAGTAGTGGGATTGCTGGGTCATATGGTAGTTTTATTCCTAGTTTTTTTTAAAAGAAATCTCTGTACTATTCTCCATAGTGGCTGTATCAATTTACATTCCCATCAACTGTGCAAGAATGTCTCCTTTTCTCCACATCCTCTCCAGCATTTATTATTTGTAGATTTTCTGATGATAGCCATTCTGACTGGTGTGAGGTGATTCCTCATTGTAGTTTTTATTTGCATTTCTCTAATAATGAGCAACTTTGAGCAATTTTTCATGTTTTACTGGCCATTCATATATCTTCTTTAGAGAAATGTCTATTTAGGTCTTCTGCCCATTTTTTAATTTTGTTTGTTTATTTGTTTTTCTGATATTGAGCTGCATGAGCTGCTTGTATACTCTGCAGGTTAATCCTTTGTCAGTTGCTTCATTTGCAATTATTTTCTCCCATTCTAAAGATTGTCTTTTCATCTTGTAAATGGTTTCTTTTGCTGTGCAAAAGCTTTTAATTTTAATTAGGTCTCATTTGTTTGTTTTCATTTTCATTTCCATTACTTTAGGAGGTGGATCATAGAGGATCTTGCTGCAATTTACGTCCAAAAATGTTCTGCCTATGTTTTTTACTCTAAGAGTTTTATAGTTTCTGATCTTAAATGGTCTTTAATCCATTTTGAGTTTATTTGTATTTATGGTGTTAGGACAAGTTCTAATTTCATTCTTTTACATGGAGCTCTAGGTTTTCCTAGTACCAATTATTGAAGAAACTATCTTTTCTCCATTGCATATTTTTGCCTCCTTTGTCAAAAATAAAGTGCCCACAGGTACATGGATTTATGGGCTTTCTATCTTGTTCCATTAGTCTATATTTCTGTTTTGTGCCTGTACCATATTGTCTTGATGACTATAGCTTTATAGTATAGTCTGAAGTCAGGAAGTTTGATTCCTCCAGCTCCATTTTTTCTTTCTCAAGATTGCTTTAGCTATTTGGGGTCTTTTGTGTTTCCATACAAATTGTGAAATCTTCTGTTCCAGTTCTCTGAAAAAATGCCATGGAAATTTAATAGGTATTGCATTGAATCTGTAGATGGCTTTGGATAGCACAGTCATTTTCACAATATTGAGTCTTCTAATCCAAGAACGTAATGTATCTCTTCATCTGTTTGCGTTATCTTTGATTTCTCTCATGAGTGTCTTATATAGTTTTTGGTATACAGGTCTTTTGTCTCCTTTAGGTAGGTTTATTCTTAGGTGTTTTATTCTCTCTCTTTTTTTGCAATGGTGAATATGATTGATTCCTTAATTTCTCTTTCTGATTTTTCATTGTTCATATGTAGGAATGCAAGGGACTTCTGCATATTGATTTTTCACCCTGTGACTTTACTAAATTCATTGATTAGCTCTAATAACTTTCTGATAGTATCTTATAGGGTTTTCTATGTATAGTATCATGCCATCTGCAAACAGTGAGAGTTTTACTTCTTCTTTTCCAATCTAGATTCCTTTTATTTCTCTTTCTTCTCTGATTGCCATGGCTAGAACTTCCAGAACTATACTGAATAAAAGTGATGAGAGTGGGCATCCTTGTCTTGTTCCTGATGTTAGTGAAAATGTTTTCAGTTTTCCACCATTGAAAATAATATTTGCTGTGGGTCTGTCACATATGGCCCTTATTATTGAAGCAGGTTCCTCCCATGCCCTGAAGAGTTTTTGTCATAAGCGGATGCTGAATTTTGTTGAAAGCTTTTTCTGTATCCATTGAGATTATCAAATGGTTTTTATCTTTAAATTTATTAACGTGGTATATCACATTGATGGACTGGTGTACACTGAAGAATCCTTGCATCCCTGGGATAAAGTTGATTTGATCACGGTATAGGATCCTTTTAATGTGTTGTTGGATTCTGTTTGCTAGAATTTTGTTGAGGATTTTTGCATCTATGTAATTTTCTTGTTGTGTGTGAAGTCTGGTTTTAGTATCAGGGTGATGTGGTTTCATAGAATGAGTTTGAAAGTGTTCCTTCCTCTGCCATTTCTTGGAAAAGTTTGAAAAGGCTAGATATTAGCCCTTCTCTAAATATTTGATAGAAGTAACCTGTGAAGCCATTTGGCCCTGGGCTTTTGTTTTTTGGGAGATTTTTAACACCATTTCTACTACAGTGCTTGTAATTTATCTGTTCATAATTTCTATTTCTTTCTATTCAGTCCAGAAAGGTTTAACTTTTCTAAGAATTTGTCCATTTCTTCCAGGTTGCCCATTTTATTGGCATATATTGCTCATAGTAGGTCTCTTATTATGCTTTGTATTTCTGCATTGTCTGTTGTAACCTCTCCTTTTTCATTTCTAATTTTGTTGATTTGAGTCTTTTCCCTTTTTTTTT
>SJYC01146743.1:0-17626 GCA_006408675.1 Madoqua kirkii | reverse complement strand
TTAGATCTCACTGCCTTGAATTGATTTCCATTATTATTCTTGATCAACATTAAATAATAGTGCTGAGAACAGAATCACTGTTTAGTTTTAAAATTTAATGGAAATTCTTCTAGTGTTTCACCATAATACTGGTGTTTGTTTTGACAAAAAAAAAAAAGGTAATTTTAATCATATTAAATAAATGACTTCCTATCCTACTTAACACCTATTATTTTTATAAATTGAGATTACATTTTTATCAAATACCTTTTGATCTCAAAGTGATCCACAGGCTTTTATCCTTTGACTCATTGATATCATGAAATATATTTAGATTTATAATATTAAACCATCCTTCAATACAAGGAATGAACCCTCACTTGGTTATCATGTATTACTATTCTAATATTATGCCAGATACTATTTGCTAGTTTTCATGCAGCATTTTTCATCAACTCAAAGTGAGATTTGTCTGAATGTGTTATAATTGTTATGGCTTGGTTTCCTTCTTGCACTCTTCTCTGCCACAGTTTAAACAGCATAGGAATAGTCTGTTTCTTAAATTTCTGCATGAAACCATTTGGTCCTGGTGCTTTATTCAGCCACAGATTACTCAACACACAAACGTTCATAGGAGTTGTATTTTCACTGTGGATCATGGTCAGTCCTGTAATAAACTGGTGATGATTTGGAGGAACTGGAAGCAAAAAGGAAAGGATTAATTATTGCAATGACCCAGACATAATAATGAAAGGGTCCAAATTAGTAGCAGTGAGGAGGAGGGGAAATAATACAGGAATGTTACAAAAACAGGGCTCATCTTCACTCTTCTGAGCAATCTGGGAAGTCATAGCTTCTTCTTGCAGTTAGTTCCTCACTGTATATGCTTTCTTCTTATTCTTGAATTGTTTCCTGTTTATGTCATATGCCATCAATTAAACTGTTAGTTCCAGAAGGAAGGATGTCTTATAATGCTTTTGGACTCTATAAAGCCCTCTCTAGTCACATATCAGTTAGTTTTTATCTGATCGTTTGATTGATTCATCACAATAGGAATAGTGTTGTAATGCTGTTTATCGGGAATAAGGAAATCAAAACTATTATGTTTTCTGCACTAAAATCATGAGATTAGAAGGAAACACAGAGCTAACTGCAAAAGAGGAGTAAAGCAAGCCACAATATGAGAGAGGCTCTGTGGTCCTGCTTTTTGCTGGATGACCACCTCACACGCCAACCAGTAGCTTCCTACCCCTTCTCCAAAGGGCACCCAGCAGGTATGACATCCACCTGTTGGAAAGGGAGTGGCAAAGGCCATCGTTTGAGAAGACTCAAGTACTATTAGCATGACCACAAACTCTTAGCCAAGTTGCCAGTCAAGGGGCTTTAACAACTGAATTGTGATGCTGGCAGCTCTCACATCTACTGAGTGCTTCATACTGACTGGTTCTGGGGGGCTAAGCTTGGCCAACTTCAAGCTGCAAAGGACTGGTCTGGAAGGACAGTGGAAGGAGGCTCACCAGATTGTCCAGCATCCTCATGAGGGCCTCGAACTCGTGCTCCCCCAGCCGGCTCTTCCGCATGGGCCCGAAGGTGCCCCCTGCCCACTGCACAGAGCCCACCTCATGAGGCCGCTGCTTCTCTTGTTCCAGCAGGATGAGGTTCTCCACACCCCCCGCGCTGGACAGAGCAGACACCTGTGGCAACAAGCAGAAAGCCATCAGCTCACATACATGCATGTGTGTGTACACACACAACCCTATACACATACTGTGCTCCTGTGCATGACAGAGAATGGGAATCAGGGAAGGTTAGAAACAGAAATCTCTGGAAAACTAGTGTATTTGGCTTTTTTCCTCACAGAGGAAAGCTGCTCCAAACTTGTAGGGCATGTGCCCATTCCCAAGGAAAAAGGTATTAGTATTTCTTTCTTAATGTCAGTTTTTAGGGAGACATAGCAAGTGTTAGGAGAAAGCAATGGCACCCCACTCCAGGACTCTTGCCTGGAAAATCCCATGGGTGGAGGAGCCTGGTGGGCTGCAGTCCATGGGGTCGCTAAGAGTCGGACACGACTGAGCAACTTCACTTTCACTTTTCACTTTCATGCATTGGAGAAGGAAATGGCAACCCACTCCAGTGTTCTTGCCTGGAGAATCCCAGGGATGGCAGAGCCTGGTGGGCTGCCTTCTATGGGGTAGCACAGAGTTGGACATGACTGAAGTGACTTAGCAGCAGCAGCAGCACATGTTAAATCTTGAGAATAAAACAGCACAGAGGACTGAAAAGTTACCTGGCACAGAGGCCAACTTCAAGCTGTGATTATTTCCAGGGAACAAGGGAATTTGAGAAAAAGAGACTTCAATTCTTGTCTATAATATTTTACTTCTCCAAGAAGAAAAAGGCTGTTGATATTTGTTAAATCCGGTGGGTGGAGAATGGGTTTTGTATTATTCTCTGTATTTTTCTGTTTCTGAAATATCTCCCCTTAAAAAACAAGTCACTTGAAAGAAATAAGCTGGCTTCTAGGCCAACAAAATATGAGTGTGGCCTGATGGGATGAATTAACAGGTCTAAAGGAAGAATATCCTCCATAATGGGTTTAGTCACTCGAGGAAGCCCAGAAAAAGGAGACAGATGAACAGCTGACAGGCACAGCCAGGCTCTGTACAGGGCTCAGAAAACTTTCACCAACAGACTTAGAGTGTTTGCCCCACTGTCAAGGCTCCATGGGGAGGCAACCATACAGGTAACCAGAAGCAATGGACTTTGGGTTTTAGCGCAAGAGGTGTGTGTATAAAACAGGCAGTTTTAGAATGATCCTAAAAACATTCATGAATCCAACTAATCTTATTTTCTAATTCCATGCCCATCTGAAAGTACATTCTATTTACACCCCATATCTACTACCCAGATACAATTGGCTATAATGTGGCTTCTTGGGTAAGTCCAGACACAAAGAGAGAAATGGTAGATTCCAAATATTGTAAGTATTGAAGCTGAAGTTTTGTACTGCACGTCAAGACCCTTCTCCAGTTGCTCAGCTGGTAAAAAATCCGCCTGCAATGCAGGAGACTCCAGTTCAATTCCTGGGTCAGGAAGATCCCCTGGAGAAGGGACAGAATACCCACACCAGTATTCTCAGGCTTCCCTGGTGGCTCAGATGGTAAAGAATCCGCCTGCAATGCAGGAGACCTGGATTTGAGACCTGGGTTGGAAAGAGCCCTGGAGGAGGGCATGGAAACTCTCTCCAGTATTCTTGTGTGGAGAATCCCCATGGATAGAGGAGCCTGAGAGGCTATAGTCCATAGCGCTGCAAAGAGTCAGACACAGCATCAAGACCCTAGTGTTCTGATTAATATTTGTTACTCCCTGTAAACCTGCTTGTTATGGGGGAACAGCTCTGATTATTTAAACTTTCAGTGTTCCAGTTTTTATGTCAGTTATTGTTTTATTGAAGATGAAAGGAATCGATGTAGCCTGATGAGAAACCCAGGCCGATGAAGCCCTGAGGATCCTGGACATACTCCAGAGAGCATTAGAGTCACCAGTGTAACGCAGAGCCCCGTGAGACTTCCTGGAGTCAGCCAGGCAACCTTTTCAGTGACCCCCAACACAGTAAGAACAAGCATTTTCCACACCCTCTTCATCCAAGGCATGTGTCCCATAGAAGCCTCCATTGCAAACATAGACACCTACTGCACCCCACTCCAGTACTCTTGCCTGGAAAATCCCATGGACAGAGGAGCCTGGTAGGCTGCAGTCCTTGGGGTCGCAAAGAGTCGGACACGACTGAACGGCTTCACTTTCACTTCTCACTGTCATGCACTGGAGAAGGAACTGGCAACCCACTCCAGTGTTCTTGCCTGGAGAATCCCAAGGATGGGGGAGCCTGGTGGGCTGCCATCCATGGGGTCGCACAGAGTCGGACATGACTGAAGCAACTCAGCAGCAGCAGCAGAGGTCATTTATTCTATACTCTCACAAAAAATAAGAGTCCTTATCTAATATTCCTAGAAGGTGTCAGCTCCATGCTTCCAGAGGCAGCCTAAAGTATTATTGTCCAAATGTTAGAAGGGTTACAGTGAGATGATCGAGATTACACTGAGTTGAAATCTACCTTTTTATCATGTTCATTCACTGGTCCCAGTTCTGCCCTCTGCTGCCCTGTTCTCTAATTCTGAAGTCCCTCACATCCAGCACTGAGGCTGAGCATATGGGAATACACTCTCAAAGACAGCGAATCCTAGCTGGTTGATCAATTACCACATTCATCCTGGACTCCTACCTGGTCAAGGCAGGCTTTAGCCCTAGGACCCTGAAACCCTGACTTGAAGTGCCAGCTCCCTGGGGAGAGGCCCCAGCCTGTCAGCTGACCTTTCCCACCAGCCTTTACTGCCCTGAGAGGCAGTGTTTAAGACATAGAACTTGGGTACAAGGCTACCTGCGTTTGGATCCTGGTTCTGCACTGTAAACCTACTTGCTGTGTAACTTCAAGCAGCTATTTACCCTCCCTATAAAATGAAAATAGTATATTGACTTCATGAGGTTTATTTAAGGTATTCCTAAAGCTCTTAAAACAGTACCTGGTGCATAAAGACTGCCATAGAAACACTTATGAAAAACAAATTCTGATGTTTTACCATGGAATGCTGAGAAGCAGTGCTCCGGGAACTGGTCATTTGTGGAGGAGGAGAAAATTGCCCACTTCCTTGCATGAGCCACCTCCTCCCACCTTCTTTCTGCCCCTATGCGTTTCCATGGTGATGGGTAGCACATGGAGAATTGCCTGAGCTTCTTCTCATCTGCCTGTAAGCAGAACAGGTAGCCACCTCTCTGCAGAGGATGACCCAGTTTCCTGGAACCCCAAATGGATGGAAAGCAAAGAGAATGCTGTCCCCAGGAAAGGAACAGGCTCTTAGCCTTGAACCACTGAAATGACCACAGACACCTTTTATTTGCCAAGGTCACCGAAAGAGAAAATTAGTCCCATGATGCAAGCAGAACTCCAGTGCAGGTCATCCATCTGGAAATGTCCCTTGCAGGGGCTGCAGTCCCAACAGCTCTGCAGGCTGCTGGTACCTGGTCTCTTCTGAGCCTTAATCCACCCACACCCTTCATCTATCTCTCCTGTTTTTCTTCTACTCCTTCCAGTTCATTTCTCCCTCCAGAAGCCTTCCTGCTCCACTCACTGAAAACAGACACTGGAGCCTTTCTTAGGGTTATCTGCCCCCATTGCCTGATGCACTTTATAAAAGTGACTTCGAACCAGTCCCAACTGAAAAGAATGTGACAGCAGGCAGGGCCAAGAGGAGCAGCAGGGGCTGTCCAGGAGAGTGGCGGGCAGCTCAGCCCTTCATCCAGCCGAAGGCCCAGCTAGATGGACTTCCTCCCTTTGGTTAAATAGCACAAGGGCCCTTTCTGGGGATTGATGGAGGTGTACTCTATCCATTCATTTTTAGGGCTGGGCTATCTTTGCAAGGAGATAAGGCTCTATCGTGAGCTATTTTCTCACAGAAGCCTCCTTCTACAGAAAAATGAGAAACTCTTCAGAGTTCAGATGTGGAGAAGAGAAAATGGGCTTATCAGAAGCTCTGCCAGGTCTAACATCATCCAGGGGTCAGAGTTCAGGGCCAGCATCATTGGATGGGGGGAGGGGGTCACCTCTTCATCACTGTCCTCTCAACTTATCCTTTAAAAACCACTGAGAAAGGTTCCACCTGTACAGCCTTCACTAGTGATGCCTTTGGGATTACTCCCTTCTTCCTGCATAGCGACCAAGAGAAGGGTGAGCGGTCTTCCTGGGACACTGCTCTGCCCAGACCTGCCAGGAGAGGGCAGACGGGACACCACAAGGGCTGCAAAGCGCTGACTCACCCTGGAGCAGCTGGCCTCCCCTGTCAACTGAGTCCTGAAAATACCATCAGCAACACCTCTCCTTGTCTGAAAGGCTATCCTCAGAAGGTCTCTATAGACCCAGTTCTACAGCTGAGGAAACAGGAAATGGAGGCTTGCAGGGGGCAAGTCCCTGACCCAAGGGCACAGAACCCAGGATGGACCCAGTCAGTTGTGCAAGACCCCCCTACTCACCCCTGATGGCTTGCTGCACTGGAAGGAGCATGTGCTTGGCTTAACCAAAACCACCTTGTTACTTGATAAAACTGCAGGATGTGTGTTTTCCTATTGCTTCTCCACCCACCCTCTATCTCGTCCTTTACCGGCTCGGAGGACCACACCACAGGCTCCCTGGACTTCACCCTGGGGCTTCCCTGGTGCCAGGCCTGTCATGCCAACACTCCACCTGGGCCTTCTCTCCATTTCTCTTTCTGGACTTGACCACATTCAGGGTCGTGGCAAGTTAGCCTCCCTGTGAGGGAACACCCCAGGTAACAGAGGAGCACAGGACAGTCCTCCCACTGTCCTACTGGTGAGCTCAGGCATCTTCCTTCCCTCAACACTGACCCCCAAGAGTTGGGTGCTGGTTGTTGGACAAGGGTGATAAAAAATTTTAAAGCTGCAAAACTAACAGTGTGAAACTTTAGAAGGATAGGGCAGAGAAACAAGGTGAGGCTCCCTTAAAGTTCTCCTTAAATCACAGCGCATGGGGCCACCACCATTACCCCTTGGCCTCGATTGGAGCCCCTCCTGGGCCCGCTGTCCAGAAGAACATGCTTACCTGTATCTCACACGCAGCCTGTAGGTGGAAGATCTTATAAAACGCCTCCTCCACGGTATCACCCAGAGCAACCACTCCATGGTTTCTTAGCACCAGAATCTGTACAAAGCAAACAGCCAATTGAAACTTTCAGCCATCTAAGCTTCAGTTAAGAGGGAGAGATTTTACATTTTATTCAGATCAATTTCCATATCCCATCCTGGAACACCTGCCCCCTAGTTCCTCACTCACTCTTCCTATGCAAAAACCCAGTGCAACCCCCATGAGTTTTAATATCCACCCAAAAGAATGCTTAAGGTATATACCCGAAGAAATGGAAGATTCTTTTTAAAACTGAGACTGAATAGCTTGGTGGATTTCTTTGGGCAAAGCTTGGGATTTTAGGCCCTGAGAGCTTAAAAGTCTGAAAAATGAATGGTATGTTAAAGTGAATAAATGTATTTGCTGTTAAATACAGGGGTCCAACTTGTCCCCTGTGACTGGGTTGACTTGTGAGTCAAATCCAAGGGAGTGATCCGCGAGAGATGACCCTGCATACACAGGTGAGTTGGGTCACCTCTGGCCCCCAGGCTTCCTCCCCATTAACTCTGTGGAGCCTGGCAGCTCTAAGATCCTACAGTTCTGTGAAAGAGGCTATGGCAACATTTTATTCTATCTCATTAGAGGAAATAGAAGCCTAAAGAAACTGAAAGGCCCCCAGCTAATTAGGGGCAGAGTTGGAACCCAGGCCATCCCTGATGGTGCAGTGCCTTTGACTCAGCCAGGGGCAGGCAGATCTAAAAGGGGGAAAAACTGAAATCAAGGTCCAGGTGCACCCTCCCTTCTTGGTTGGTTTCATCCTTAAGGATGCTCTGAGTAATACCCAGGTGACACCCACCTGGGGGCTGGGACACAGACCCAAGCATCAGATCCACCCTTCCAGTACCTGGGCTGAGGCCCAGTGGCCCAGTCCTCACATCCGTTCTTGCTGAAAAGTTTTTTTCCTCTTAGGAGCCACAGAGATGGGAAGAGACGATGACTCTCACTCACAAAAGATTTTACAGATAGTGAACGCCCGTTGTCTTTTTGTAGCATTTCAGGGTTGATGAACATCAGCCCTCTCCTGGCTCTGCTCATGAGGTTTCAGAGGAAGGCAAGAGAGGGTAGCAGGGATTTCTGCTCCATGTTAGAAATGGGAAGACAGGGACTCTCATAATGGGAGATGACTCCAGCAGCAGCAAGGAAAGGGGCAAAGCGCCCATCAAGCCAGGCTTGGCTCTGAAACGTCCCCCTCTAAGCTCACCAGCCCTGATTATGTGCTGTTATAAAATAGGTCTTCAGACTTAAATCAAGCAATAAAAATGAGATTCTGTTCTGTCAAGTTAGCAAAAAATAAAAAATAAGGGAGAACACTCAAGTTTGAGGAGACTATAGAAAAATGGTATTCTCATACATACTAGCCTCGTCCAGAGGAGAGGACAGTTTGCGGTACTAAGTTAAACTATGCATCCTTTAGAAAGCAAACACAAAGATGTAGCAGAAGGAATTTTCATCATGGAATTGTTTATATTAAAGGAAAATTCGAGGAGAAAAATCTTTTCAATGTCCAACCATAGAGGACTGTTCAGGTAAATGACAGCACAGTCATTCATATGGTGACATGTAATTTAAAATAATGATTAGAAAGTATTTTAATAACTTACAGAGGAGTTGACTGTATATTGCTAAGGGGAAAGAAGAGTCTTACAATCCTAGTTTTGTAAATCTACATGAATAGATACGAGAGTGTGCATCAAAATCAAAGGGTAAGGTGAAAGATTATTTCCTTTCTTTTGTTGCTCTTGTTTATCTGCAACTTATAAACATTTTCCAATGAATAGTTATCCCTTTTGTGATGTGGGTTTTTGACAACCCCTCCCAGAGCATCTTTCTAGAATAGCTGAGCCAAACCTTGCAGGTGGGTCCAAGGCACTTCTGCAGGTTGATCCGATCAGCTTCCTGCTCCATCTCGCCATTGAAGTCATAATATGCCATGTCCCCCACCAGCAGGGCATTGTGGGACACAGGCAGGAGGCCCCACTTCATGGCTGACACCTTTGGTGAGACGAGGAATGGTTAGCTCACCCCCACCCTCCCCATCCCCTGCCCCTCTGTCCCAGTGGCCCTCTCCTCAGACGGCCCAGTCAAGCTCTGTCTGGGGACAGGCAGTAGTAAGGCAGGGTCCAGGGTCCAGGGGGTCCGTTGGTAGAGACCCTCAGCCTTGGCTGCAGAAACAGCCACGACTCTTCACTGACAGGGAGGCCCACTGAGAAGCTCCCATTTTTCTAGCAATGGGGCAATGCAAGTGCCAGGAGAGATGATTAAAACCCAAGCTGTAACCACCATGTGCCAACCCTTGGCCTTTATTAAAAGCAAGGAACGTGGAGAGACTGGAGAGCCTCTCACCTTCTTTCAGTCATCTTGCCCCTCACATCAGCCCCAGCTCTGCAGAAACGCATACTTGGCACAAATATATCACGTAGCCTTAGTCTAACTTTTGGAAGGTCTGAGTGCTTGTAAACCAGTGTGATTTTGCAGAGAAAAATCACAAGTCAGTGGCAGATCTGCTCTGCCCCTGTAGGTTGGTGGCCAGGGGATTGTAAGTTGGGGTCTGGGTGTCTGCTGTCTTTCCAGGTGCACTGCTGCACCTCAGGTATAGACATAGAGAAATGTCCAGAGACCCTCAGGGGACAGCCTGCTCCTTGATGGTCTTCCCTCTGTTCTCTCCCAGTTCTCTTTGCTCTTGTCTCCACTCTCAGCCCCCTAGTCCAACCCCAAACATTGTGAAAAGTGGACATAGTGCAGGTTCCCACCATCTGATCTCATAGCAAGACCTGTCCATGCCAGAGCGTGGGCTAGGGGGCAGGTGCCAGTCTGACCTAAGCAGAGGCTCAGAAGGTAACTTCACCCAGACAAGTAGGGCCGGTTTGCATATGCAGTAGTTGGGGGACACAGTGGGGGCAACAGTGCACACCTTCACCTATCTCCCCTCACTGAGACTTCCACAGTCAGAAAAATGGAGAGGAGGAGATTCCCACGTCAGGTGTCCCTCCTCACCTTGGCCTGAGTTCCAGGGACTATTTCCAGAACTGCATTAAATGGTGAGTTTGCTCCTAGCTTGGAGGGGCTTATGTCTCCCCTTGGGGAGACTCTCAGAGAGACAGGTGCCATGGGTCTGCTGCCATGGGGGCTGAAATGCTGGCTGAAGGGCTAACACTCACCGCCGCCGTGGCCGGAGTGTGCAGGTGGATGATGCAACGCACGTCGGGTCTGGCAGCGTAGATGGCCGAGTGCAGGCAAAAGCCTGTGGTGTCCACGGGAAGCAGCTACTGCCCTTCTCCACCACCTCTCCCAGGATGTTCACCTTGATCTGAGCCGGGGTGGGGGTGAGGAGGAAGAGAGGCTTCTGACCACCAGAAGGCAGAGGCCCCTCACTCCCCTCCCTGCAGGTGGGCCAGGCATATGCCCACCCACCAGCATCCGCTCTCCACCACACCATGGGCAATGGATGTACTTGGTGGTGGGGTGGGGGGAAGAGTTCCTGCCTGCAGGGTAAGCACACAGGCTACTGGGAAACAAAGGCAAGTTTAATTCAGCACAAAAAATGCGAGAGTTTCACAAACTTTACTGTGCATGAGGATCACCTGGAGATCCTATCAAAATGCAAATTCGAATTTGGTAGGCCAAGAACTCATCCTGGGAGTCTGAATTTCCAAAAAGAATCCAGTGATACCCCTGCTGTTGGTCCATGGACCACAGTTTGAGTATCAAGGTGCAAGGAGAGAGTCATTCACAGAATTCTCTAGAAGCAGATAGGATTCCACTTTAATCCCAGTGGAAATAGGAGAGCAGAGAAGCCTTCCCAGAGGAAGCAGCATCTAAACTGAGCCTTTTTCTTTTTTTCCAGCTTATTATTTGAAAAAATTTAATCACACGCAATGGTAAAGAGGATAGTATAATGAACATCCATTTACCAGTCACCCAAAAGCTAGGTCTTAAAAGACAAATGAGAGAGCAGTCCCTGGTCTCATAATCTGCTTTTGACTCCAAGGGGTTGTGGGTGTTACAATGAAAACACAGGTATGCCCATGCATGTGTGTACACACACACACACACACACACGACTTCTGGTGGCTGTTGCTGGCCTGGCACACAGCTAAGCCATAGCACTTCCTGCTTAACATAAACAATCTCACAGAGCATCACCATCAGAGAAGACCACTTTTGACTGTGACACAGAATACAAAAGCCACTCCTTAATCACATCTAAGGAAAGGCCAAAACACAGGCCAACACACAGGATCATAAGAAATTACTACAAGCAACTATTAACATGCCAAAAAATGGACAACCTGGGAGATGGACAAATTCATTGAGATGAACAACCTTCTAAGACTGTACCAGGAAGAAACAGGAAATATGAACAGGTCAATCACAAGTGCTGAAACTGAAACTATGGTTAAAAGCTTCCAACAAACAAAAGTCCAAGAACAGGTGGCTTCAGGTGTGAATTTTATCAAACATTTAGAGAAGAGTTAATACTTATCTTTCTGAAACTCTTCCAAAATAACTGCGGAGGAACAAACACTCCCAAATTCATTCTATGAGGCCACCAATATCATGATACCAAAACCAGAAAAATATCTCACAAAAAATGAAAATCGCAGATTAATATCATGGATGAATATGAATATAGATGGAAGAATCCTCAACAAAATACTAGCAAACTGAATCCAATAACACAGTAAAAGGGCTATACAGACAGAAGATGAGAGGGTTGGAGGTATCACTAGTGAAATGGAAATGAATTTGGGTAAACTCTGGGAGATAGTGAGGGACAGGCAAGTCTGGTGTGCTGTAGTCCAGGGTGTTGCAGAGTTGGATATGACTTGGTGACTGAACAACAACACACCATGATCAAGTGGGATTTATCTCAGGAATATAACGATGGTTCAATATATCCAAATTAATCAGTATGATATAGCACATCAACAAAGTGAAGAATGAAAACCATAAGATCATCTCAGTAGATGACCAACACTTCCTCCCAGTTAACAGGAGACATTCATCCTAATTGCACCAATAGTAGCTTTGGCCTCATTCTGTGCCCCCCAACCCCAGAACTGCCCCCTGGGCAGATACTGCACCTTACAACACCTCCTTGTGTGTGTTAGTCGCTCAGTCGTGTCTGACTCTTTGTGACCCCATAAACTGTAGCCCGCCAGGCTTCTCCGTCCATGCGATTCTCCAGGCAAGAATACTGGAATGGACTGACAGTGCCTTCTTCACAGGATCTTCCCAACCCAAGGATCAAACCACAGGTTCCTGCATTGCAGGCAGATTCTTTACCATAGGGAAGTCCCATCACCTCCTTCTTTCTTAGGTTCTAAATCACTCAACACAACCCTAATATTGAAACAGGCCCTTCCAGACACCCTTAGGCTGAAAACACCTCCTGCTCCACGAGCAGTCTCCCAGAAGCTGGTAGGTAGTTAACTTAGCCTAACTTATTGACTAGAAGTGTTTGCTGGACATTAGCAGGCTAGATTTTTCCTTTCTAAAAATCATGTCAGCTTTGGCTCTTGAAACTACAGCCCAGGGACAGGCCCCTGAATGCAGCACTCAGGGCAGTTCCACAACACACCTACCACACCCGGCCCAGAGGCCCAGGCAGACAAGAGGCACCAAAGCAGGGAACACGCTGCTGACACACCAGCTCCAGCAGAAGCACAGGACGGTCAACAGCCCTCTCCTACGAAATCCTGTTTTAAGTGAATTTTACAGGATGAACATGACTTTCAAGGGGCCTGACCCATGAAAGTGGCAGCCACCCTGCCATCTCAGGAACTTGAACCTGCAAGGGTCTGATGCAGACCCTGGTTTCCATTCAGCCCAGCTCCCCAGCCTCCTCGGCTGGGTGGCCCACTCAGACTTCCCTCTCTGGGATGAGCCCTCTCTGCCCTCACGTGTTCCTTATCTCAGCCGTGGATATGTGACCTGTTGTCACGCCAGAATCTCTACAGCGTAACAGGACAGCTACTGTTGCATGCAGTGCCTTTGTCCCGTGAGAAAACAGTCCCCTGTCTTGAGGACAGCTCCAGGGCCCTAGGGTGTGTGGGTACTGCCACTGAGCAAATTTGAAAACTCAGCCCAGAAAGGGGACCCAGAAGCTCTCTCTCAAAGCACTAGAAGAGCCTTGCATTGCTTTGGGACAAAGCACTGGCTGCTGTTCTAATGTACCCCGGAGCCAGGAAGGCTCCCTGACTTTCAGCCTTTGAAGTCCAGTCCTGGGCTCAGAGGCCTCTAGGCTCATCTTTCCTTCCCTCTCCCTCCTACTGTTTTTGCTGCTTCACCTCCCGTTTGGTCTCTTGGTCACATCATGCTCTGTGCACAGTTTGTTTTGGTGTCCATGTGACTTCTCTCTCCCACCAGATTGCAAACTGCTTGAAGGACAAGATGGCAGTGGCTAGCGTGGAGCAACGGAGAAGACAATGGCACCCCACTCCAGTACTCTTGCCTGGGAAATCCCATGGACGGAGGAGACTGGCAGGCTACAGTCCATGGGGTCGCTAAGAGTTGAACATGACTGAGCAACTTCACTTTCACTTTTCACTTTCCCGCACTGGAGAAGGAAATGGCCACCCACTCCAGTGTTCTTGCCTTGAGAATCCCAGGGACAGGGGAGCCTGGTGGGCTGCTGTCTATAGGGTCGCACAGAGTCAGACACAACTGAAGTAACTTAGTGGTAGCAGCAACAGCAGCAAGGAGCAAAGATGGTACTGTCATTTCAACAAGAAATTGGTAGTGAGATGTCACACTGTACTTACCAGGCTGGATGCTGTGACTTCGCTGCAAGAGACTCCCTTAGGGCTGATTAGGAAGTGGTCCTGCTCCTTGCTGACTCTCAGCTGGAGGAAAGACATGTGTTTCCAGTGGTGAGAAGGGAGAGGGGCCATTTCCAATGATACTGTGCTTGAATCACCTTTACCCCTGAATCCACTGCATACAAATCTCCCCCCACCCCAAGAACACTTACTTCCTCCTGACCCATGAGAGATGAAGAAGACTCAGCCTTGGAGCCAGGGAAACGGAGCTATAAGAGGAATCTCCCAATGGTCAAGGGTAGCCCTAGAAATAGGATGCAGAAATTCCTGGCTCCTCATTCAGAGACGTGCCCACTAGGCAGGTTGTCTATTTCAGGTAGCCACAGTGGCTAGAAACCTTGGAAGAGCTCACAGCCAGCAGTGTCACAGCCATGGCAAAGCTCAGGAAGTCTCCCTCTGGGGGAGGCCACAGGCAGAGCCCCGCCCAGCCCTGGACGCCGTCCTCACCGTCACGTAGGTGTCGCTCAGCTGAGCCCAGCCATACAGGTCCAGGAGGCGGTAGACGCTGCTGATCTTGCACCGCATGAGCCGCTCCCCCTTGGCCAGGTTCAAGGAGTCGGCTGTGTGGAGGTCATTGATGGGCGTCATCATGGAGAAGTCTGAAGGGGCACAGGGCAAGTTTCAGGTCAGGAGCTCGCGTCTGCACTCTCCTGCCTTGCCCCCACCCTCTCCAAATTCTCCTGGGTGCTACATCCATACAAAGGAGCAAAGATGGTACTGTCATTTCAACAAGAAATTGGTAGTGAGATGTCACACTGTACTTACCAGGCTGGATGCTGTGACTTCGCTGCAAGAGACTCCCTTAGGGCTGATTAGGAAGTGGTCCTGCTCCTTGCTGACTCTCAGCTGGAGGAAAGACATGTGTTTCCAGTGGTGAGAAGGGAGAGGGGCCATTTCCAATGATACTGTGCTTGAATCACCTTTACCCCTGAATCCACTGCATACAAATCTCCCCCCACCCCAAGAACACTTACTTCCTCCTGACCCATGAGAGATGAAGAAGACTCAGCCTTGGAGCCAGGGAAACGGAGCTATAAGAGGAATTTCCCAATGGTCAAGGGTAGCCCTAGAAATAGGATGCAGAAATTCCTGGCTCCTCATTCAGAGACGTGCCCACTAGGCAGGTTGTCTATTTCAGGTAGCCACAGTGGCTAGAAACCTTGGAAGAGCTCACAGCCAGCAGTGTCACAGCCATGGCAAAGCTCAGGAAGTCTCCCTCTGGGGGAGGCCACAGGCAGAGCCCCGCCCAGCCCTGGACGCCGTCCTCACCGTCACGTAGGTGTCGCTCAGCTGAGCCCAGCCATACAGGTCCAGGAGGCGGTAGACGCTGCTGATCTTGCACCGCATGAGCCGCTCCCCCTTGGCCAGGTTCAAGGAGTCGGCTGTGTGGAGGTCATTGATGGGCGTCATCATGGAGAAGTCTGAAGGGGCACAGGGCAAGTTTCAGGTCAGGAGCTGCGTCTGCACTCTCCTGCCTTGCCCCCACCCTCTCCAAATTCTCCTGGGTGCTACATCCATACAGGAGACACCTGTGGGCAGGGAATTCAACATCCTTTGACCCTGACTTCAAGGGAGAAAACCCTCCACAGAATGGATAGCTGTGCCCAAAAAGTCCTCTGCTCCTTAAGGGAAGAAAGGCATTGCTTTGGGTCAAAACCCAGAGCCAGACTCAAGGCCACAGATGCAAGGATCTCAGCTCAAGCTAACTATAAACCCTAGAGATAGACATTGAATAAATGCAAAAATAAATTTCTGAGTGGAAATATGGGTACATTTTATCAGTTAGTTTTAATGAAGTTACTAAGCATTATCCTATTGTTTTAACTACCTTTTTTTCTGATTTGGAAAAGGGCAAACAGAAAGAGAAAGCCAGGTCAACCAGGAGGTAAATTCCTCAACTTTTTCTGACAAGTCATAAACCTCCAGAAGTCAGTGTGGCGGTGGTGGGCTGAAGGGCCGGAGGCTGACGGTGGCTACTTCTGACCGCCTCCAGACATGCAGTCGCTTGGCTTTTTACGGCTCATTCTGGGAATCTGGTGATATGGAAATGAACCTAGAGAGTCTGATAGTCTTCTACTCAGGGCACCCAAAGGGTCTAGTCAGTCCCATGAACCATGCTGACCACTGCCTGCATGCCTCCGGAAGCCAGAAGAGGGCATCTGAGCCCCAGCCCTCCAACTAATCAGTGTCTAGGAAACAATAAGAGAATCAATACGAAATGGTTCTGGCTTAAAATGATGTCTGGCTCGGAGCCTCCTGATGCTGCCTTCCTCAACATCCCACTAAAGACTTTAATGGATGAAAATGCTCTTCGGAAGCTTCCACCATCACTGCTAACCTCACTGCCACACCACATGATGTACGTCCTGTATCAGATTTGCCATTAGTTGAAATGCTAAGGTCTGTAAATATGAAGGTGGACTGGGAGCACAAAGCAAGCAGAGCAAGCCTCAAACACTCCATGTCAGGAAGATGCCCCAAAAGGCTTGTACCCACCAGCGGTGGTATGCCTCTAGGGCATGGGTCCAGTACAGGAAGTTGACAGGGATATAAGTGGTCCAAAGACCTGGCTGAACTGGCAAGAAAAACAGCAACAAAATCTCAAAATTAAGGATTTCTATTCCAAGCTGACTAGTCGAGGATCCTTGCCTCCTTTCTAGCTCCCAGACAAGTATTTGCCCCTGGCAGCAAGAAGGGAAGCACATCAAAAGCATAAGGCCGCCAAGCAAAGCTGGAGATAGGGAGAGACTGTTGTTGGGAGAGGTCTTTGAACCTTTCTTTTAGAAATAACTGTGGAGTCCCCAGAGATGATCAGGAGGCCAGAAGAGATCTGAAAACACTCGCTATCATGTCCTCTGTGTCCTGTATCCCTAAGAGTCCCCTTCCCAACCCTGTGGCGCTTCCTGTGAGGACTACCCACTCACAGGCTCAGAAGATACCAGAGGGCTCCACAGGAGTCCCCGGTCCTCTGTCCTCAGGGGCTTCTCACAAAGGATGCATATTCTGATCAGCCTCACCAAATGAAGATCTAACTGGGCCATTATTTCAAAGTACCTAACAAAACACAGAGATGAAAATCCACCAACCCCCAGAAAGCTACCGACACACTCTACAGGAGAAAAAAAAAAAAAAACTCAAGGAAACAAAATCCTAAGGCAAATGGAGCTGGACAAAAAACAAACCTCTCTGGGCTTGGACTCATGACACCTGGAATTTTCCTTCTCCACATTCCCTGACTCAGTTACCCTGGCATGCACCAACCAGATTTCCAGGCTATTCAACTGTTTTCCTGGCAGATGCTGATCAGTAAAGCAATGGAAAGCCCTATTTCTCTTTCAAGAGGAAGAGGGTAAGATCAGAGACATGAATATGATGAGCAAGAATTTGACAGACACGGGACAAAGACAAGAAGCCCTGGCATCTAACCATATAAGTAGATCACTCACCCAGAGCCAGACATCCTGGAATATGAAATCAAGTGGGCCTTAGAAAGCTTCACTATGAACAAAGCTAGTGGAGGTGATGGAATTCCAGTTGAGCTATTTCAAATCCTGAAAGATGATGCTGTGAAAGTGCTGCACTCAATATGCCAGCAAATTTGGAAAACTCAGTGCTGGCCACAGGACTGGAAAAGGTCAGTTTTAATTCCAATCCCAAAGAAAGACAATATCAAAGAATGCTCAAACTACTGCACAATTGCACTCATCTCACACGCTAGTAAAGTAATGCTCAAAATTCTCCAAGCCAGGCTTCAGTAATACGTGAACTGTGAACCTCCAGATATCCAAGCTGGTTTTAGAAAAGGCAGAGGAACCAGAGATCAAATTGCCAACATTGCTGGATCATGGAAAAAGCAAGAGAGTTCCAGAAAAACATCTATTTCTGCTTGATTGACTATGCCAAAGCCTTTGACTGTGTGGATCACAATAAACTGTGGAAAAGCCTGAAAGAGATGGGAATACCAGACCACCTGACCTGCCTCTTGAGAAACCTGTATGCAGGTCAGGAATCAACAGTTAGAACTGGACATGGAACAACAGACTGGTTCCAAATAGGAAAAGGAGTACATCAAGGC
>SJYC01146741.1:0-15231 GCA_006408675.1 Madoqua kirkii | reverse complement strand
ATATATAATATATATAAAACTCCAATGACAGATATATATATATATAAATGTATATAAACATAATATACATAAATACAGACACATTTATATATATATAACTCCAGTGATTTTCCTAGGTGACAGCTATAACCAGAAAAAGATCTGAATGGAGACTCACTCAAAATGACAAATTACATAAAATTTCCAGAATAAATTTAACAAGAAATTAGTAAGTACCAATGTATGTCAAAAACCACCACAATATTATAATTATCCTCTAATTAAAATAAATAAATTAGTTTAAAAAAAAAGAAATTAGCAAGTACTATATAAAATCACGAAAGGAGTATATCAAGGCTGTATATTGTCACTCTGCTTATTTAACTTATATACAGGGTACATCATGAGAACTGCTGGACTGGATGAAGCACAAGCTGGAATTAAGATTGCCAGGAGAAATATCAATAACCTCAGATATGCAGATGACACCATCTTTATGGCAGAAAGTGAAGAGGAACTAAAGAACCTCTTGATGAAAGTGAAAGAGAGTGAAAAAGTTGGCTTAAAGCTCAACATTCAGAAAACTAAGATCATAGCATCCAGTCTCATCACTTCATGGCAAATAGATGGGGAAACAATAAAAATAGTGAGAGACTTTATTTTGGGGGGCTCCAAAATCACTGCAGATGGTGACTGCAGCCATAAAATTAAAAGATGCTTGCTCCTTGGAAGAAAACCTATGACCAACCTAGACAGCTTATTAAAAAGCAGAGACATTACTTTGCCAGCAAAGGTCCATCTAGTCAAAGCTGTGGTTTTTTCGGTAGTCATGTATGGATGTGAGAGTTGGACTATAAAAAAAGCTGAGCGCTGAAGAATTAATGCTTTTGAACTGTGGTGTTGTAGAAGACTCTTGAGAGTCCCTTGGACTGTAAGGAGATCCAACCAGTCAATCCTAAAGGCACTTAGTCCTGAATATTCACTGGAAGGACTGATGCTGAAGCTGAAGCTCTACTCCTTTGGCCACCTGACGCGAAGAACTGACTCATTTGAAAAGATCCTGATGCTAAGATTAAAGGCAGGAGGAGAAGGGGACAACAGCATGAGATGGTTGGATGGCATCACCAGCTCGAGGGACATGAGTTTGAGTAAGCTCTGAGAGTTGGTGATGGACAGGGAAGCCTAGTGTGCTTCACTCCATGGGGTCGGAAAAAGTTGGACACAACTGAACAACTGAACTGAACTGAACATAAAAATAGCTACTATCTTTTCTGACGGACATTAAAGAATTAAATAATCGAAGACATATCATTTCCGAAAAGATTTAAAATTCATTCATGCAGGTATTTTGTAAGCACCCGTTACATGCCAGCTACTTTTCTAAGTTCAGGATATTATTCTAACAGTGAACGAAACATACAAATATCCTTTCCCCAGTGGAGCTTACATTCTAATATAAAATTGAACATTTATAAAGTCTCCACCAAAGTAATCTATTCATTTAATACAACCCCATTCAAAATCCCAGGAGGAATTTTTTTGAGGTGAAATAAAGAGATTGAAATACTTCTAAAGTTATTTTAAAGAATCAACTTGTATGATGGCTGAGAAAAATTGCAAATGAATAATTAAAAGTATTTTATGGGATAATAAAACATAGGGAAGGTGTTTCTAAGCATACAATCAAAAGCAGACAACACAAAAGAGAATAGAAACAGATTCAACTTCATGGAAATTATTCTACAACACAAAAATATGAAAAAATTAAAAAGCAAAGGAGACGCTGGAAAAAATCTGCAGTGTATTTGATAGGGAGTAGAGAAATAGCCTTACTTTATGAAGATTTTTTAATCTGTAAAAAAAGATGCGTGCTCAGTGTCTGACTCTTTGCCACCTCTGTCCACAGGATAGTTCAGGCAAGAATACTGGAGTGGGTTGCCATTTCCTCCTCCAGGGGATCTTCCCAATCCAGGGATCAAACCTTCATCTGCTATGTCTCTTGTATTGCAGGCAGATTCTTTACTGCTGAGTCATCAGAAAAGCCCAAGAAAAGAATGTGCAAGTAAAAAAACTGGCAAAGGGTATGACAGGCAACTTACTATTGAACTGTAGCCTGTTACCATATTTCACTCTGATGATATGATAGGTGATAAATGGTACTTTGTGTTTTAGTGTGCTTTTATTTGATTACTAATAAGATTGAATATTTTCATATACATATTGGGCATATTGGGTTTTCTTTTTGTCATGCCCAATATGTACACAAAAATATTCAATCTCATTAGTAATCAAATAAAAGCACTCTAAAACACAAAGTACCATTTATCTCCTATCATATCATCAGGATGAAACATGGTAACAGACTACAGATCAGGGTGGAGGAAATGGGCACTCTTGCATTTCTGGTAGCAATGTAAATTCGTTCCATCTTTCTCCAGGATAATTCGGCATTATGCATGACAATCTTTAAAAGATGCATATAATTCAATATAACAATTCTACTTCTAGCAATTTATCTTAAGAAAATAGTCATGGATTTAATCACAGATTTATTGACAAGGATGTTTCTTGAACTGTCATTCATAATAGCAAAAAGTTGGGAAACTATGGCATATTCAACCATGCATAGAATAGCATACATCTACCAAAAAGTATGTTATATAACCATATTTCTTATGTGAAAAATTAGTCAAGATACAGTAAGGATGTAAATTTGTGTGTATAATATGATTGCATTTTTTGCATAGTCTCCATGTATTAAGAAAAAAAGGCTGGAAGGACACACACCAAAACATTGATAATAAGAATGTCTTGGTTGTAAGGACACAGTTCAGTGATTTTTAATTCCCTTTCTTGATTATTTTCCTAATTTTCAACCATAATCCATCATTTTATTGAGGGAAGTATTTTCCAATGTTTGTTTCTTAAAGATTGTGGGCAGAGCTTCAGAGTCAAGGAAGATGGGTTTGTACCTAGCCTTGGCTGCTCATGGCCCTTGTCTATGGAGTCAAGTTGACCTGTCCAGTGGGGCATGGAGACACCAGCTCCAAAGGCCTCCTTGTGTCCCCTCCCAACTCCATCTCCAAAGGAGTGACTCCAGGGACTGAGGAAAGAGCCGCCTGAGAGCTGGATGCTAGGAGGATTTTCTTAGGTTCTGTACCCAAAGCTAGAGTGACAGGGAGCCGAATTCTCACTCTCCAGTGTCCACTCCCAGGCCTCAGGGAGAGGCCACGTAAGGGATCTTGGGTTGCAAAGCTCTTCCTTTTGTGCTAATCCCCTTAGGAGGGGTGGAGGTGATGGGATCATACCTAGGCTGCCCTGTCTCTCTGCAATGACACTGTGTTATAGTACCCCCTCCCCAAGCAGAACCACCCCCTGCCCTCCTAGTTCTGGGCATCAGGAATCATTCTCCATGGGCCTTTACGTCACGGCAGCATTAGAAGCAGAATCAGGTATTTCTTTCCCTGCTGCCCAGATTCCCCAGTTCTGCTAAGTGCTAAGTACCACTCACTCCATAGCCTGGCAACCGAGCTGCTTATTACTGTGCCTTCCCCCCACCCTTCCCCCCACTTCCTCCACCTCTGCTCCTGGCAGCACCCCAGTTCCCCACGTACTCATGGAAGATGTTGGGAAGACTGCGTGGGAGGTGCTGGCCATGAAGTCCGCGATCTGCCGCAGGGCCCAGATGTTGGAGGAGTTGTTCCCCTTCTTCATCTGCTCCTGGATAAGGCCTTCCAGCTCCTCCCTGAAAGACTGAAGCAAGCCCCCAAGGCGTCCTCCCAGTGTGTCTCAGATGGGAGGGATACTGATGGCCCCTCTTCCAAGTGCCCACCTGTGACCTCTGGGTCAGCTAGATCGGAGCCACATATCTGGGACTTCAGGAGCCTCCCCAAACTGCTGCGTGGGGAGCAACAAGGAGATGCTGGGACTGGATCTTATTCCCTTTGCCCTGGGGGAAAACTCCAGGCAATATATTCTCTAGAATCCAGGTCCTTCTGATGTCTTAGTGATAGCTTAGACCTCTCCCCACCATTAGACATAGCAGGACTTCACTGTAGTAATTAAAAGACATTTTGAAAAACAGAATTGAATGAAAAAGTATTCCATCTTTCCTGTCATTAGTTAGGCTGATGGCTCTTCTGGGCCTCAGTTTCCTTATGAGGGATGGGGATGATGGGTCCTATACAGAAGGAGTTGATGACCTCAGAGGTCACTTCTGATATCCTGCTATTCTAAGCCTGGCTTTTCAGACCATCAGGCCATGGATAGGGCATGTCAGCCCATCAGGTGATGCTCGGGAGGAAATAGGGAGCCACTTAGGTGTTGAGGAATCTACAAAAAAGGACAGAAGCAGCATGACTGCCTCTTGGCCCTGTCTCCTGCCTGAGAATAGTCCCATCCTTCAGTTTCCCAAACTTGGGTTAGTACTAACTCTGGCTCCACTCCTACCACACAACAGCCAACCGTTATGGTCTCACACAGGGATTCTGTCATCCCAATGCATTCTCCTCCAGACCCCCCAGCTCACTGTCACCTGTCACAAAGACCTGGGGCCCATCTTCCTTAGTGTTTACTGTGTGCTCTCAGCTGGGTCACACACAGCCCACTGCATGCCCTGGTTCTCCAATACATTGTCAGGGACTGGGGCAGAGCCCATCCTGGCCAGTACCTGGAGGTGCCACTCCCCCCTGGGCTTAGCAACACTTAGGATGGTGTGCTGTTTCCTGAGGACCGCCCAGCTCTACTCCCTGAGAGACCTAATGCCTCGGTTCCCATGGTTCCCCGCCACTGGAAAGGCCTCCATCATGGTCCTGCTTCAGTGGTCCAGTAGACCCACCCTCCATCCTTCCCAACACACCACCTGAGAAGGGCCACTGTGTCCATGCCAGGCAGGTGCCAACTGACCTCAAGACTCTGGCCTGGGATAGGTGACCGGACTTGCCCCTCTGCTCTCTATTCCCCCCCGGGGATTTCAGGCCCACTTCACTCCTGCCTGGGTATGTCAAAGCCTTATTTGCCAGGACAGAGTTCTCAGGCGGTGTGCAGAAAAAGGAGCCCCAGACCTCCCACGTGGCACCTCTCGCTGGCCCCTGGTTTACCAGGATTGTTAAGAGATTTTGGTGAAGAGGGAGAGGAAGACTGGAAAGTGAGGCTCAAAAGGGGCACCAGGAACTGAAGCAGGGCTCCAGCTTCTCAGATCCACCTTCCCCAACCAGGGAGTCAAACACAAGCCATCAGCTGCACATAAGCCAGGTTCTGCCATCCGCCAGCGACTAGGGAGATACTCAGATACCCACGCAGCATCTTGCTCAGAGCTGAAAACTGCTCCATCTCTGAGCAAGCGGAAGAGAAGCAATTTCTCTTTCGGGTTCACCGGGTGCGTCAGCGTCCACCGCACCCCTTCCCCGCCCTCCTCTGGCCTCCCTCCTCCTCCTCGCTCGCCCGCGGGGGTCAGACCCCCACTCACCGGGCTCTGCAGGATCATGGTGACGCGCTTCTTCTGCTCCATCAGGTTGAAGTCCTGCCGCAGGTCGGCCGCGCGGCTGCGAAGGCGCAGGTACTCGGGGTCGTCCTCGGAGAAGCGGTCAAAGTACTGCTGCCCCTGTGCGGGCGGCGGGGAGGCGGCCTCGGGGACGGTCTCTTCACTCATCGTCCCGGTGGGTTTGCAGTCCACTCCTGGACCCCTGCCGAGAAGAAAGGAGGGCGCTCCCAGTCGGGGTGCACGCTTCCTAGGCCGGAGGGCTTGGCCTGGGGGTGGGGAGTGGGATGAGCCCCTCTTCCAAGTGCCCACCTGTGACCTCTGGGTCAGCTAGATCGGAGCCACATATCTGGGACTTCAGGAGCCTCCCCAAACTGCTGCGTGGGAGCAACAAGGAGATGCTGGGACTGGATCTTATTCCCTTTGCCCTGGGGGAAAACTCCAGGCAATATATTCTCTAGAATCCAGGTCCTTCTGATGTCTTAGTGATAGCTTAGACCTCTCCCCACCATTAGACATAGCAGGACTTCACTGTAGTAATTAAAAGACATTTTGAAAAACAGAATTGAATGAAAAAGTATTCCATCTTTCCTGTCATTAGTTAGGCTGATGGCTCTTCTGGGCCTCAGTTTCCTTATGAGGGATGGGGATGATGGGTCCTATACAGAAGGAGTTGATGACCTCAGAGGTCACTTCTGATATCCTGCTATTCTAAGCCTGGCTTTTCAGACCATCAGGCCATGGATAGGGCATGTCAGCCCATCAGGTGATGCTCGGGAGGAAATAGGGAGCCACTTAGGTGTTGAGGAATCTACAAAAAAGGACAGAAGCAGCATGACTGCCTCTTGGCCCTGTCTCCTGCCTGAGAATAGTCCCATCCTTCAGTTTCCCAAACTTGGGTTAGTACTAACTCTGGCTCCACTCCTACCACACAACAGCCAACCGTTATGGTCTCACACAGGGATTCTGTCATCCCAATGCATTCTCCTCCAGACCCCCCAGCTCACTGTCACCTGTCACAAAGACCTGGGGCCCATCTTCCTTAGTGTTTACTGTGTGCTCTCAGCTGGGTCACACACAGCCCACTGCATGCCCTGGTTCTCCAATACATTGTCAGGGACTGGGGCAGAGCCCATCCTGGCCAGTACCTGGAGGTGCCACTCCCCCCTGGGCTTAGCAACACTTAGGATGGTGTGCTGTTTCCTGAGGACCGCCCAGCTCTACTCCCTGAGAGACCTAATGCCTCGGTTCCCATGGTTCCCCGCCACTGGAAAGGCCTCCATCATGGTCCTGCTTCAGTGGTCCAGTAGACCCACCCTCCATCCTTCCCAACACACCACCTGAGAAGGGCCACTGTGTCCATGCCAGGCAGGTGCCAACTGACCTCAAGACTCTGGCCTGGGATAGGTGACCGGACTTGCCCCTCTGCTCTCTATTCCCCCCCGGGGATTTCAGGCCCACTTCACTCCTGCCTGGGTATGTCAAAGCCTTATTTGCCAGGACAGAGTTCTCAGGCGGTGTGCAGAAAAAGGAGCCCCAGACCTCCCACGTGGCACCTCTCGCTGGCCCCTGGTTTACCAGGATTGTTAAGAGATTTTGGTGAAGAGGGAGAGGAAGACTGGAAAGTGAGGCTCAAAAGGGGCACCAGGAACTGAAGCAGGGCTCCAGCTTCTCAGATCCACCTTCCCCAACCAGGGAGTCAAACACAAGCCATCAGCTGCACATAAGCCAGGTTCTGCCATCCGCCAGCGACTAGGGAGATACTCAGATACCCACGCAGCATCTTGCTCAGAGCTGAAAACTGCTCCATCTCTGAGCAAGCGGAAGAGAAGCAATTTCTCTTTCGGGTTCACCGGGTGCGTCAGCGTCCACCGCACCCCTTCCCCGCCCTCCTCTGGCCTCCCTCCTCCTCCTCCCTCGCCCGCGGGGGTCAGACCCCCACTCACCGGGCTCTGCAGGATCATGGTGACGCGCTTCTTCTGCTCCATCAGGTTGAAGTCCTGCCGCAGGTCGGCCGCGCGGCTGCGAAGGCGCAGGTACTCGGGGTCGTCCTCGGAGAAGCGGTCAAAGTACTGCTGCCCCTGTGCGGGCGGCGGGGAGGCGGCCTCGGGGACGGTCTCTTCACTCATCGTCCCGGTGGGTTTGCAGTCCACTCCTGGACCCCTGCCGAGAAGAAAGGAGGGCGCTCCCAGTCGGGGTGCACGCTTCCTAGGCCGGAGGGCTTGGCCTGGGGGTGGGGAGTGGGATGAGGCTATTCCCAGGAGAGTGAGCCGGGAGGCGGGTTGGCAGGCAGGGCGCCGCGGCTGCCGGCCTGTAGGGGGAGCTGATGCATCGTCCGACTGGGTGAAGGCCTGTTTGTCACTGGCTCCGGCTCCCCAGCCCTTCCCTGCCTGGCCCGCGGGGCTCGGGCGCCCGCACTCGGGTTCAAGTAGACCGGTTGTCCAGTGCGAGCCCGACCTGCAAAGCTTTGGGGGCATTTTGTGATGCTTATACACACAGTGTAAAGCTATTCACTTGATCTAAAATGTAAACCCTCTAAGAAGCCTCCTAAAAATATGCGGCGGGAAATCCACGAAACTGAAAAGAGAGCGGGGAACTTCTAACAGGCTGAGCGGTGCTTTTTTTTCCCCCCTCAACTTTGACTTTGCTCCCGCCTCAGGAAAAGAATTATTGTTGAATCTGTTTGTGCAAAACATGTCTCACTGGAGAATCATTTCTTATCATGAATTGAAAAGAGGTGTGCAGTTTTTATTAGTGGAAAATGAGTTTCTCTAAACCCCAGTAAATGCATATCGAGAAACAGTGAAACAATGAACACTGATTGAAGGGCGCCATATGCCGGGTTGCCCAGAGGCCTGCGTGCGTATCTAGACCTGGGGTGAGAACTAGGGCCGTCCTTGGAAGGTTGGACTGGGGACGAGTCACTTATTTTTTCCACTCAAGCAGGCTTTTAAAAATGCCTGAGTGATGAGTGAATGAATGTCCTTACGGCCATACTGGAGTCCTGCTGAAGAAGCAGGCTGCTACTCAGCCTTGGCTTCCCAGCTGTGGGACTGTGGCCACCAGTCTCCCTCTGTGTCAGCCCCGCTAGCCCCTCAAGTCTGGGTTATCATGCTCCTTCAACATCCAGAGGGTGTGGGGGCTTACAGAGCTTCAGCCTTCTCCCAGGTGGCTGAGCCCCTTCTCAGCAAAAGGCAAGTGCCTTGACTGAACAATAACTAGTTTTTGAAGGCAAATAGGAAGATTCCAACAAAAGAGCTTTACCAGAGCTCAAGGTACCTGGCTTTCATCCTTAATCTGCCCCTCCCTCACTTTGCCTCTGGGGCCTCCCTTCCAGAAGGAGGTGGAGCTGCCATTGTTCTCTCAGAGCAGCTGCCGGCCTCCCCAGACCTGATCTGCTCTGCCCTCTAGGCTCACCGTGTTAACCCACGCCTTAGCCTTCATTCCAGTCAGCAGCTCGTTATGGAACAAGCCTTGTTGACAACCAGATAGCATATTCTTGCTGTCTGTGAGACGTCTGCGACTTCTTCTGTCAGCACTTTACCCTCTATCTTACAGTAGGCAGGGGCACACTAGGCAAGAGAAGTAAGTGGGAGCCCATCCCATCAGCCCAGAACACTCAGGTGATTGACTGATATCATTGTTATTTGCATTCTTGTTCTTTGGGGAAGGCAAATAGCAAGTCCAAGGGAAGACACATGGACAAGGTCCTTCAAGAGTCATCTGAAGCTCTGAACCCTTGGGGTTCTCAAGCTTGGGTGCACATATGAATCACCTGGAGAACTTTAAAAAATACTGATATCAGAGATTTTAATACTATTAATCTTGGGTATGACCTGGGTGTCAGGATTTTTTTTTTAAGTTCTCTGGGTGATTCTAATGGGCAGCCATGGTTGAAATACCACAGATAAATGTTTGTGGTTATGGCGTATAAGAGAAGGCATTCATTCCAGGGCTTTCCCGGTGGCTCAGCTTCCAAAGAATCTGCCTGCAATGTGGGAGACCTGAGTTCGATCCCTGGATTAGGAAGATACACTCCAGTATTCCGGCCTGGAGAATTCCATGGACTGTATGGTCCTTGGGTTGCAGTCAGACACAACTGAGAGACTTTTAAAAAAAAATTCATCCCAGGAGCTCACTATTTCTAGCAAGCATGCCAAGATGGCACAAAGCCTCTAACGCTAGTGTTATGCACCACCTCCCACGGCTGTCCAGGCCCCTTCCTGCCACTCTAATACCATCTACCACCATACTCTTGACCTGGGCAACAAGAGTGGTCCAAATGCTACCACAACCCACTTTTGCAAGTCTACAAAGCCATGACCCCAGGTCTTAATTCAGTCACTAATTAGCTCCTTGTGAAAGCCCTCAACAGATCTCCCTCAGTCAGCACCATCCTTACCAGCCATGTGAGATGGAGGCGGGAGGAACGAGCAGCCTGGGAGTGGCAGCCCAAAACAAACAATCTCTAAAGAGACATTTTGAAACATATTTGGCAGGTTGCGAGAATGTTTGAGGTTGTACTTAGTGACATTTAAAGCCAGATTCTCATCTAACCACAACCCACTTTTGCAAGTCTACAAAGCCATGACCCCAGGTCTTAATTCAGTCACTAATTAGCTCCTTGTGAAAGCCCTCAACAGATCTCCCTCAGTCAGCACCATCCTTACCAGCCATGTGAGATGGAGGCGGGAGGAACGAGCAGCCTGGGAGTGGCAGCCCAAAACAAACAATCTCTAAAGAGACATTTTGAAACATATTTGGCAGGTTGCGAGAATGTTTGAGGTTGTACTTAGTGACATTTAAAGCCAGATTCTTCATCTCAGTAAAGAGTGATGGAGTCTGTCGGGGATGTTTTGGGCTGAATTAGCTCCAGACTAAGAAGCCTGCAGGGAGAAAGCAACGGCACCCCACTCCAGTGCTCTTGCCTGGAAAATCCCATGGACGGAGGAGCCTGGTGGGCTGCAGTCCATGGGGTCGCTAAGAGTCAGGCACAACTGAGCGACTTCACTTTCATGCATTGGAGAAGGAAATGGCAACCCACTCCAGTGTTCTTGCCTGGAGAATCCCCAGGGACTGGGGAGACTGGTGGGCTGCCGTCTATGGGGTCACACAGAGTTGGACATGACTGAAGCGACTTAGCAGCAGCAGCAGCAGCAGCCTACAGTGCTGTCCCAGTTCTGACATTCCCTTGTTCATGGACTCAGGTAAGTACTTTCCCTCTTTGGATCTCATTTTGTCCATCCTTAAATGGGGGAACAAACAGAATGGACCTTGGGTCCCCATCCAGCTCTGACACTTTATGGAGAGAAACAGACTCATGTAGAAAAAGGCAGAAGGATGGAGGATCTAGGTTTCCTGGAGCAAGACCTTCTACCCACATCTCCCCAGGGCCTCTTCCTCAAGCCAAATGCCAAAAGAGAAACATGTGTAAAGAACACACATGACCTACTGATGACTGCCTTGTGGTTTCAAGTCAATCCCATGCACGTGGGTTGAATTAAGAATACTTCACCCGCTTCGTGCTCCCAGCAAGCCTCATCTCTGGAACTTGGGGAATAAGAAGAGAGCACAAGGTCAAAAATCATGGGAATGTATCAGAGCCATGCAGACTTGGGGTCACCACCCAGATTCTCCTGGGCGAACACTGCCACAGACCAAAGTTCTTCCAGAGGCATTGCCCCACATACACACACACATCCATTTTCATTCTCTTTGGCACCTTCACAGCCCCAAATCTTTGATGTTATTTTTAAAATAGCAACAGACAATCCCCAATGGATACACTGGATGTGGGCATGGAGATCCTTGTGTTCCTTGTAACACCAAGTCACAGCTGAACTCTCAGCTTTTCTGGGACTGGTACCACCTGGTACTGAACCTTCCTGGCCTAAATCCTTTTCATCCTGGCAGGAAAAAGCTGGTCCTCTCCCTTCCTTTTGGAGTATCTGGATTTTCTGGGAATCGATCTGTGAAGTCTCTGAAGTAGCTCTCTCCCACAAAGCATGAGGAATGAAGACATTCGGGGCCCGATGGACAGGAGCCCCTAGGCCAGCCTTCACTTGTTAGAGCCCAGTCCCATAGGGCTGCTTCAGTGGGCAGGGGAGGAAATGGAACCCTGACTCCCTCACCATGACAGCAGGAGCCAGAGGCATCCTTCTGTGCTCCTTCCTTCCCTTCCCAAAATGTTGGGAGGTGAGCAAAGCTGTGGGCAGCAGAACTTAGTGGTTAAAAGCAGGACTCTGGAACCAGACCATGAGTTCAAATCTCAGCTATGCCTATTTTTAGCTGTGTTATCTTGGGCAAGTTACCTAACCTCTCTGTGCCTCAGTTCCCCATCTATTAAACAGAGATTGCAACTATTTAACTCTTCCTTAGGTTGTCGTGAGGACTGAGTAAGTTAATGTATGTGAAGGAGTTCAAACAGTGCCTGGTGCAGAGCAAGTGCTATTAGTGCTTATTATGTGTCATTTAGGGGCCAGAATCATCATAGCATGAGGAACGTGAGTAATGAGTGGCTTATGATTCAATTGTAAACAGGTGCATGCCAAATAACTGTAATTATATGTTTTAGTCCCCAAACTAATTCAATCTCAAGCTACATTAACAAAAAGAAAAACCAGAAAAAGACTGATGAGAATGCTTTTTACTCTGACCAGATAGTGGGAACGTGTCAACCTGGAGAGCACAATAATAGGATGTAAGCAGGGTGCTGAAGATCACAGAAGGCTGGCGCTTACAGGCCCAGGAGTGGCATCGTAAAGAGTATGTGAGGCCTCTGGCTCCAGTTCTTGGCAATGGGATCTCTAAAATGTCCAAAAGGCATTAGGAGTGTTTTGTTGGTCATAATGAGCCCCTTTCACCAAGCCTGAGCTTGTATGCAAATGAGGTGACATGGTGGGCACTTAGATATTTCAAGGGAGGGACTGGCCACTGAGAAAGACGTGCATATAATTAAGGGATTGGAACTCAGCCCCATCTCAAACACAGAGGGAGGAGAGGAGAGGTGCTGGAGATTGCTTTCAATCAAGTGGCAAATGACTAAATCAATTTTTGCATAGCACTAATGCACACCCCCATTAAAGAACCCTGGACAGCGAGGTCTGGGGGAGCTTCCTGACTAGTGAGCACATTTCTGGGCTGCGTGGTGACAGATGCCACAAGGAGCAGGCGTGGAAGCTCTTCACCATGCCCTCATCCCCCAGACTCTGTGCTCTTTCTTTTAGCTATCCTTGAGTTAGATCTTCTATAATAAAACTGCAGTTGCAGTTGCAAGCACTTTCAGTGACTTCGGTGAACTATTCTAGGGAATCATAGAAACCGAGAAGGAGGTTGTGAGAACCCTCAAATTCATAGTCAAGTCGGTCAGAAGTGCAGAGGACCACACCTGCTGCTCGCCTCTGAAGTGGGTGGAGTCTTGTCCATGACCTTGCTTTTTCTTATGTGCCCTTTTAACTTAGGGTAGTGTCAGAATTGAGTTGAATTGTAGGACATCCAGTTGGTGTCAGAGAACTGGTGATGAAACAAGCAACTTTGATTTGTGATTTATTTTCATTTCCAGGACAACTCTGTGAGACCAGACATTGTCCCTGCTTTACAGATAAAAAGACTGAATCAGAGAGGTTAACTAACTTACTAAAGATCACACAGTAGAGTCGGGATTTTAACCAGGCCTGTCTCTGGCCCCAGATTCTGCATTCCCTCTCTCCAAATATCTGCTGGACTGCCATGTGGAAGAGGGATTAAGGTGATTCCTGAGAACCTCAATTCAGTTCAGTTCAGTCGCTCAGTCGTGTCCGACTCTTTGCGACCCCATGAATCGCAGCACACCAGGCCTCCCTGTTCATTACCATCTCTCAGAGTTCACTCAGACTCATGTCCATCAAGCCTGTGATGCCATCCAGCCATCTCATCCTCTGTCGTCCCCTTCTCCTCCTGCCCCCAATCCCTCCCAGCATCAAAGTCTTTTCCAATGAATCAACTCTTTGCATGAGGTGGCCAAAGTACTGGAGTTTCAACTTTAGCATCATTCCTTCCAAAGAAATCCCAGGGTTGATCTCCTTCAGAATGGACTGGTTGGATCTCCTTGCAATCCAAGGGACTCTCAAGAGTGTTCTCTAACACCACAGCTCAAAAGCATCAATTCTTCGGCGCTCAGCCTTCTTCACAGGGGGCCAGAACCAGGAAACCAAGTGGTTATTGCAGGCAGGCAGATTCTAGCTAAGGGTGCGAGGGTGAAATTTCCACCAGCAGGAGCTTCTCAGTAAGGAGAAGATGGGACAGGCTTCTGCGTTCGGTGGTGAGCTCTCTCCTTGGAGCCAGGGTAACCACAGGATGTTGTAGAAGGGCTTCTGCCCTGTTGGGGTGGGACCAGTGACCTCTGAGGTCCTTCTGATGCTATGATGGCTCTTTTTTTGTTGTTGAAGAATCGTTGATGATTGTTGTGCCAATCTGCACTGTACAGCAAAGTGACTCTGTTTTAGACATATTTGCATGTTTTTCTCAATATTCTTTTCCATTATGGTTTATCCCAGGAGACTGGATATAGCTCTCTATGCTATGTCGTTTACCGAGTCTGTATATAATAGCTTGCATCTACCAACCCCAAATTCCCAGTCCGTCCTTCTCCCCCAACCCTCACTTCCTTGGCAACCACAAGTCTGATCTCTATGTCTGTGAGTCTGTTTCTGTTTTGCAGATAGGTTCATATGTGCCATATTTTAGATTCCACGTGTAAGTGATATCATATGGTATTTGCCTTTTTCTGACTTCTTCACTCAGTATGATAATCGCTAGTTGCACATGGTCGCTCTTGAGTCGGGGGATCAGGGGAGCTCATGGCAATGACCCGAGTGTCTGGAAGCTCACCCTGGAGAGATGGACCCAATCAAAACCTGTGTCTCACCCCCTCCCCCTCCCCATCACCACTGACTGATTACCAGACTGATTACCAGGAGGCCGGAGCAGCCTCGCCCCAGGCTGCCTCTTCTCAGCACTCAGCCTGCACGCTCCGCTCCACTGCCTGGCTCGATGACCGCATCTATAGGATCTCAAACATCCGGGTAGAAACTGGAAAACAAACACGACAGATTTCAGGGTGTTTTCTGTACCACCACAACTCTTTGCCCTGTTTCTGCAGCACCATTAGGTGCTAGTTTATTTTAAGAACTGTTGGGGAATTCTTGAAAATGAACTGAAAATGAATTTTCATTTTAAAACCAAATTCTGTCTACACAAAGGTAAAGAAAGCTTCATTATCTTTACAACTGGGATCAAAATTCCTTTCAAAGAGAGTTGGAAAAATCCCTTTGCTGAATGTTGGCCAAGGGACCCCAGGCTTTCCCAGTGGCTTAGCTGGTAAAGAATCTGCCTACCAGTGTAGAAGCTGCCAGAGATGCAGATTTAATCCCTGGGAGGATCCCCTGGAGAAGTAAATGGCAACCCCCTTCAGTATTCTTGCCTGGGAATTCCCATGGATAGCGGAGCCTGGAAGGCTACAGCCCATAGGGCCCGCAGAGTCAGACATGACTAAGCTCACGAGTACCTACTACTCCCAGGGGGCCGCAGGGGAGAGTGGCTGCTCTGCATGGTGGAGGGAGTTGAAGGTGGAACTCCAAGCAAGCCCAGAAGTGCACACACAGCTGGGCTGGAAGGACTGACCCCTTCCTGACAACCCATGCCCCCAAATACTTCACTAACAGCTCCTAAACCCACATGTGCTGGTGTGACTGATTTTTGGATGCAGCCCAAAGAGGCAGAAGAGGTCTGAAGAA
>SJYC01146739.1:0-56352 GCA_006408675.1 Madoqua kirkii | reverse complement strand
GGTGGGGGCACTCGGGGGGGAGGGGCACTCTGCCCCCAAATCTCACTAGGCTGCCTCAATATCCTCACCCCTCTCCTCCGTGCCTGAAACCCATTATTTAGAGGTTTATTTGCCTAAATATGTCTCCTCCCTTTAAAAGTCAGCTTTCCCGGGAAAGCCAGTCAGTTATTAGTTAATTCTGTCTTCATCATTGTGACCTAAGGAGATGGCTTTCTGCCTGGAGTTTGCAGACATCCAGGCTTAAGGAACCCAAGGAGAATACAGCACACTTAGGGAGATACAGGCTGCCTTAACGTATTGCAACAAGGATCCTGGGCACCTGTGAGTGGAGAAAAGGGGCAACCTAAAAGGGAGGAAGGGGGGCACTTCTGCTTACCCAGGGCTCTTCCCAGGACAGGCTCCCACCCACCATGCCTACCACAGCCTCAGGATGCTGTGGCTTTGAGGGGAAAGGAAAAGACATGAGCAAAAGTTTGAAACTGAAGCAGGGGATAAAAATAACAGAATAGACTGCTTGTGATAGAAGAAAAGCTCATGTGGAAATGTCTCTCTTGAAAAATCTAAAAATAAAGAACTAGAACAGGCTTCCACCTGTCACGAGGCTGGAGGTTCTCAGACAGAAGGATGCCCTCTGATTCTGCTCCTTGTCGAAGGGGTTCCATAGTGTAATAGTGAGCACTCTGGACTCTGACTTTTCTCCTCACTGTATCCCAGCACCAAGGATAGTGTCTGAGAGATGGGAGGGGCCCTTTAGGAACTGGTGATGTGGTTACGTGGAGGTGGGACAGACAGCTCCTCCAGGCCCTCCAGGCCCTCTAGGCCCGGATCTGAGGGCCCACCAACCATCGTGGCTGCACCATCTCTTGCTAGAGTTACAGATGGGCCTCTGGGGAAGAGGAAGCTCCTCCACAGACCCCTACAGAGATGTATGCTGAGCTTCCTGATGTCCCCCTAGGTTGCTGCATTCATTAGGCAGCATCTGCTAAATGGCCAGCCCGCCTGTCACGTCCAGCAGCCCTGGCATCTTCCTGCTGACACCTACAACAGGAGGCAGATGCTGCGTCAACCAACCTTCCATTTCCCTGAACCAGACCTGTGGTTCAACAGGCAGCAGGCTCTGCACCCACACAGACTGAAGGGAAATTCTTGGGGATAGTTTCCACACTTCATCTTCAAGGAACCACAGGCATCATAACACTGTTGATATTCTGTTGGACCCAATGCCCCAAAGTGGTGTTACAGCTATATTTTCAACCTTTCCTTCCCTTCACTGGGTTCAGAGGATTACGTGGCACAGGTAACAGGTGAGGATGTGGCCACTATTCTGGAGGAAAGTAGAACAAAGTTAATGTTTTGTAAACAAGCCATGAAGCAGTACAGAAATATATAGTACGAAGCCTATGGGTCTTACAATTTGCAAAATTCGGCACTGGACTCTAGCCAGGGACATTCCTACCTAAGACTCGTCTATAAAAATCCAGGATCCACAAAGAAGAATCTTGTTCTATGCGAGGCTCACAGTAAGTTCTCAATTAATTTTTGTGCAATTTAGAAACTTCTGAATGCAATGTATATCCGGCTCCATCGCAATCACATATGTATGTATGAAACCGAAATCTTGCCTGATCACTGGGCATACATCTGACATGTACAACATGCTGAGGACCCAGGGCTCTAGTGGATATTCCAGGGGCTGGGGAAGGAGCAATGGATAGACTCAAGAGACCAGAGCTCTGGTCCTGGAACTAACTTGCTCTGTGATGGACAACAAGCCATGGAAACTCTCTGGGCTTCTATTTCCCCAGCAGTAAAACAGAGCTCAGAGTTCCTACCAGTTTGAGGAGCTCTTTTGAGTCTATGATTTGAACACAAGCATGTGATTTGCTTGGTCCATATGGGGAAAGGGCGGAGGCAGGAAACACAGCCTCTGATCTCACCTCTGCCACAGCCATCCTTAGATGGCCTGCAGGGATGTGGGAGGGGGCCAGAGAGGAGGATCTTGTGCCATCTAGAATCAGAGCGGACATGGTCCCAGGGGCCAGGGAGCCTCCAAACAAAGAACTCAGCCTAGGAAGAGCCCACAGATTGTGCGGGGGAGGCAGAGTCTTTCCTCTCAGAAAGACAAGGAAACAAAGGAATTTGAGAAGGGCTTTAGAAAGACACAGCTCATCCCCTGGCTCCTGGGGGCGGGGGACAGGCAGGAGCTAAATCTGAGACACAGAACTGCTAAACTCAGGAGGAAAGAGTCCCTCATAGAAAGGCACCAGTTTCCGGCCCCCATCTGTCTGTTCATACATTCAGCTGAATCCACCTTCCCCTGTTAATTAATTCCATTTGTCACAGTCACTCTTGGCCCGTAAGTCCCAATTCACAATTTCCCATCTATATTACCAAGCATTCAAGCACTTCATTCTCTGACATAGACACACACATAAAAAATAAGACATATTTGAACAAATTAGCGGCTTTTATAAACTCAGGGTCCAAGGGCCTTCTTTATTAGATCTGCCATCAGCTATTTTGCAGTCTTTTCTCTGAGTTTTCTTTAGCAGCAGATGTCGCTTCTTGCAGGAGATGTGAAATCACTGCTGGCAGGCTTCTCCCCTGCAATCCATAGACTGCTTTTTAAAGAGGCTTTAATAATGCATAGGCAGGGAGGGGCGGTGCATGAATTAAACACCAAGCCTCCATCAAGACAGGACGTGCTGCTTGAAATCAGGCCTGGTGGAGAAACAAATGGACCCTCTTTTAACCTGAGTCCTCTGGTTTGCATCAAGAATGAGGGTTTAGATCCCAAAGCCTTTATGAGGATGCCATTTGACAAGTGTAGGTTTGAGCCAACATCAGCTTGTCAGGAGCTGATTTTCATTCCCTCCCAGCAGCCTGGCCACACAAAGCATTGCTAGCTGGAGAAACAAGAAATGCTTTTCATTTAGCCTTCAAGAGTGCTAGGGGTGAGTCCATGTTCAACTGACATCCTAAAATGTTGTCAAAAAGGTGTTGCAAGTCTGGTAAAATAAGGATCAGAGGCAATGCAGTGGGAAGGAAAGGAAGATTCTGCATCTGGAGTCCCAGTGTGCAGATTACATAACTGCTATTACTGTGCCACCTAGGAAGGTTTTAATATTGTTAATAATACAGGAAGAGTTGGCGAGTTCTCAGAAATGGGCTGCTACACTTATAAACAAAGGATCGCCTTTCTTATCCCCAAGACCCTGCGCTTTTCACACACACACAGAACCCACCCTCAGGAACAGATGAGCAGACTTCATCCCTGTTGTCAAGGAAACCAGTCTGTTCTGAGCTCTAGATTTAGAAAGTCTGGGTCTGGTCTCAGCAGTGCCTTCTGCCTACTTTTCTGGTAGGCCTGCCATCTCTTCCCCACTCAGGACACTCTTTCACAAAATCACTAGCATTGGACGGTAGAGTTGGGGCTCCATCAACTGTCTAAACCAGTCAACTGGTGATGTACAGGCCACATGAACAAATACATGGGAAAAAATGAGTTTATCCACATGGAAAGGGAGAGGACAATTGACAAGGGCTTGGGACAAGTGCCAAGTGACTGGCCATGCTACCGGAACAGCTTCACGAAGCAGCATCAGTCATCCAAAGCCAGCCCAGTGCTTCTCCCTCTGAGACATCTACCCCCACGTTTCTGCAAACAGAAGGGTCACCTCACTGGTGTCCACCAATGGTTCAAACTTAGTGCTCTACCGGAAGCAGGGTGGGGGCCTAGGGAAGCCATCTGGGCTAAGGGGACTGGGTAAAATACTACTGAGTGGATGGGGGCATTTGGAGAGTCAGAGGCAGGACAAGGGTCTGGGAGGAGGGTGGAGAATCTCATTATTGCTGCCACTGCAATGGAAACAGGGAAGGACAGGAGAGAACTGAGAGCCAGCAAAATAGGGAAGAGACCTACCAGCAACCTTAGGGATGTTTTCTGTGAGAACCAAGCATGGGTGATAAATTAAAGGGCCCTGAGGTCACATCTGTTAGGGACAATCTTGTCCCCAAAACAACCCATTGGCGTGATCTTCTGAACTCTCTGAGCCAGTGCTGTGTCAGTATCCCCTTTCAGAAGTGAGCACCTCAGAAGACCTAAATAGACATCTCTCCAAAGAAGATATACGGATGGCCACTAGGCATATGAAAAGATGCTCATCATAGCTCATTATTAGAGAAATGCAAGTCAAAACTACAATGAGGTATTACCTCACACCAGTCAGAATGGCCATCATTAAAAAGTCTACAAATAACAAATGCTGGAGAGAGCATAGAGAAAAGACTTTCCTCCTACACTGTCATGGGAATGTAAACTGGTGCAGCAACCATGGAAAACAGAATGGAGATTCCTCAAAAAGCTAAAAATAGAGCTACCATGTTATCCAGCAGTTCCACTCCTAGGCCTGCGTGTTAAGCTGCTTCTGTCAAGTCTGACTCTTGGCAACGCTATGGACTGGAACCCGCAAGGCTCTGTCCATAGGATTCCCAGGCAAGAATACCAGACTGGATTGCCATACCCTCCTCCAAGGATCTTCCTGACCCAGGGATCAAACAAGCAGGTTCTTTACCGCTGAGCCACTGGGAAAGCACAGACTCCTAGGCATATACCCAGACACAACTATAATTCAAAAAGACACATGCAGCCCAGTGTTCATGCAGCACAATTTACAATAACCAGGACATGGAAGCAAGTTAAATGTCCATTGACAGATGAATGGATTATACACACACACACACACACACACACACACACACACACACACACACAGAGTGGAATATTACTCAACCATGAAAGAATGAAACAATGTCACTTGCAGCTACGTGGATGGACCTACAGATTATCATACTAAGTGAAGTAAGTTAGAGGCAGAAAGACAGCTACCATGCATATCACTTATATGTGTAATCTAAAATGTGCCACAGATGAACCCATCTATGAAACAGACGCAGACTCACACATAGGGAATAGACTTGGTGGGGGGAGGTTGGATTGGGAGTTAAGGATTAGCAGACACAAACTATTATGCATAGGATGGACGACAATAAGATCCTATTATATAGCAGAGGGAACTACATTCAAATCCCATAAAGCATAAGGGTAAAGAATATGAAAAAGAATAAACATATATATATATATATATTTCTGAATCAATTTGCCAGAAACTAACATAACATTAGCAATCAACTATACTTCAATTTTTTTAAAAAAAGGAAGTGAACAGCCTCTACCTTGAACTATACCTTCTGGATACATGATTTATCTGTCCTTTCATACCAAAATCCCTGAGGTGAGGGATCCATTTCTGACACATCTCTCCATCCTCCACAGCCCTGGAAGGACAGTTTGCACAAACTAGGACTGATGAGGGTCTGCTGAGTTTTCGTGAATGAATGAATTCTTCCTCCAGATCCTGTGAAATTACCTACACAGAGTGTTCACAATTCTGAGGTGACTATAGTAAATAATTGTTTGATTTCTATCTTGAGAGTTCAGAGTATTAGTTGGGTTTTCTAGCAGTGCTTTATCTGGCTGTCCCAATGACTGTGATTGTTTTATAGTTATGAATAATGATGATGACGGTACAGATTCTTGTCGGCATGGGGTAGCTACAGTAAGACCCCTGCCCTGCCTTCATCCCCCAGTCTTCATCACAGAAGCGAGAAGAACAGGACAGTGGCAGAACTGACAAGCTAGCCCTTGCACGGCGGCTTACAAAAGCAGCTAATGTATTCAAGCATGTCTGGCTGGGCCGTCACGCTGTCCGCCTCAGGCAGGTACAGATGGCAAGGGAAGAAGCCGTGTACACAGAACTACAGAGTCTTCGAGCAGAAAGACTGAGGACAGTCAGACGGGGACGATTTTTGTCCCCTTACCCAAGAAAGACTTCATCAGGAGGAGGGAGCATCAGAGAGGCACGAAGGCATCAAGGAGAGTGTCCCAGGGCAGTGGCTGGAGTGAAGGTGGGCCAGCTGGGCAGACGCCTGGGCACTTGCCATCAGCCAGCATTGCAATACCGCTGCTGTCGTGCATGCAGAGATACAGGGCCAGTTTTAACCAGATCTTCATAGAAACATTACCAGTTAACTCAGGCTTCCGCACATGACTCCGCACATTATGGTGAAATGCAAACTGGTTCTGCTCCCCTGGAGTAGACAGAAGACTTATGACAGCTCCTCAGCTGTGCTGACCAACAATCTTTAAGTACTTTTCTAAAATGCCCCTCCAGGTCTCATGGAGAAGCATGACAGTGCCCTGAAGTCTGTCACCGCATTCGGTTGACATTTCTAAATTAAAGAAGATGTGATAGACTGCTCTATACAGAGATAAGTTATTTATTATATAACTTCAAGAAATTTTCATATGCCTTCAGAGAAACTGTCCAGTTCAGAAAATCTTAGTGTTTTCTTTATTTTGGACATGAAGAGAATTTAATTCTCTTCACTTCTCCTTTTTAAAACAATTAAATGAATACTTAAATGATATCAGCTTGGAAGGAGGCAGAATCATTTCTCCACCCAGGATGCTCATAAAGGTACAACTCAGGAGAGACACCATCCCAGTTGTAAACAGGCTACTCTAGACTTGATACTTTCGTGAAACGTTGAATTCACCCAAGTTACCCTGTTCTGACTCCATCTCCCTAATAGTTCTTCTGATTGTGATTCAGCTTCTCAAATCCATGTAAGGCCGAAAGAGAGCAAGTTCTGGTAAACATACCACAGATTGCCTGATTTTCATTACCACTTTCTAGCATGAATATTATTATCCCCATTTTACAGAAAAGCAAACTGAGGTCCAGAGAGTTTAATTTACTTGCCCAGGAACACACAGCTAATTAGTGGCAGAACTGAACACTGGACCTGCATTCATATGATACCAGAGTCCAGGGTACTACAAGGCCTCCGATTGTCTCTACAGCTTGTTAACTTATTTATTTTTTAAATTAATTTTATTCATGACACTTATTCATAAATGGAAACAAAGATCCAGTAAGGGAAGACTGGGATTTTTTTAAATGATTACAAATAATTTAAGAAATTCCAATTTAGGATGGTATCTGGCTAGTGATCTATAACTCACCCTCCCCCAACTTTTCACTAAAAATCAATGTCACATACAAAATCAGACCATAGCTTAGCAGAACTCCAAAAATGATGACTGACAATTAGACTAGAGGCAAAACAATGGATAAACATTAAGACTTATGAGACTGAAGGAGAGGCACAAATCGTGACTGATAGAGGCACTTGTCTTTGTTACTTCAAGGACAGAAAACGTATTAGCTGGAAGGTGAGGCCTTATTCCTCCCCAGCTAAACGCCTTCCCCTCAAGGTCTATACCTTCCAGAAAACTTAGCAGACCTCCCACTATGATGTGGAAGTTGCTCCTTGAGTGGCCAGAGCCATTTCACACACATGTCACCCTGTGAGCCTCTCTCCTGCTGTATCGGTACTAAGTCTGCAGAGCCCGTCACACAGTGTGGTCAGGAGAGACACGGAATTCCCATGCTATGTTACAGCCAAAGATTTGAAGACACAAGTATAAAGTGTTTATGGCAGGACAGATGTGAGAAAGTCAAACAAAATCTACCTTTAGGCTAGTGAGGAAAAGATATGTATTTGATGAAGTCATGCCACATGACTAAAAGTATTAATAATTGGCTGAATAAATATGTACCAGGGGAAAATAAATGTATCAAAAACAATAAAAATCAAGGTAAAAAGAACTCTAGATGATTGCTTTATATTTGAAAAGAGTAATTCCCACAGAGAAAATATCATATTGAACTATTACGCATCACATAATATAGTATTGGACTGCAGATATAAAGCAAAAACTATTGGGAATTCGTGAGAAAATAACAAGATTCAAGTAATAATGGATGGCATTAATATATTTCTCAATCATGACAAGTTAAAGAGGCTAAAAAAATGGGTGAGGAAGTAAAGAACCCAAATAGGTTGGTTAATCAAATGTAAAAGAATCCCTCACTATCTACATTCTTACAATACAAACTCAGGAACCCAATAGATTTAGGTGGCAAAATGTATATTGTATATTAACATTATAAAAACAATTTCATTGCAAGCAGCTAGAGCAGGGTAAAATACCAGTTAAAACAAACATTTCAGCCAAACTTTTCTTTATTCTAAGAGAAGCATCATTTATTCAACAAGACAGTGAAGAGGGTGAGTTGTTTTGTTTTATTTTTTGGCTTTTTAGCCCAGGAAATTTTTTGATGGGATCTTAAAATGTGAAAAGTGAGCTCCTGTCTCCCTTGCTGTGAAATAATAAGAAATATATATATAGTAGTCAGCACCCCCAGTTCCTGACACAGACCTCCTAAAACCCTGTAATTTCCTAAGCGATGGTGGTGGGAGAAACATCTTACACAGGGTTCCTAAATCCCTTGGAATTTCCTAGGTTATGGGAGCATCTTTGGTCCTAATGAGATGACTGCTGGTAGGCTCCTGTATGGGGGCTGAATGCCAGAAAGACCAAACTGCGAGAATCTTGGGACTTTCAACCCCACTCTTTATCCTCTGAGGTGGGGAGAGGAGCTGGAGGTCGAGTGAATGATCAGTCGATCATGCCTATGTAAGGAAACCTCCACAAACATCCTAAATTACAGGGTTGGGAGAACATGAACATATCCATGTGCTGGGAGGGTGGTGTATCCTAACTCCACAAACAGAAACTCTGTTCTTGAGACCTTTCCAGACCTCGCTAAGTACCTCTTCATCTAGGTGCTCATTTTACCCTTTATTATATAATAAACTGAAGGACTAAGTCAGTGATTCCTCACCTTCTGTGAGCTAGTCTAACAAACTGTTGAGCCCAAGGAGGGGGCTGTGGGAACCACTGATTTACAGCCTGTCAATCATAGATGCAAAGACCAGGACTTGCGATTGTCATCTGAAGTGGGGCCAACCCTGTGGGACTGAGCGCTTAACTTGTAGAACCTGATGCTTACTTCAGATAAACAGAGCCAGAATTGAATTGAATTACAAGGCACCCAGCAAGTGTTAGAGCACTGGTCAGCTAGGGAAAGAAAAAGTCAGGCATTTAGTGTCAGAATATTGTTAGTAAAGGAAACAAGTGTTTTTCATTTATTTCTCAATCCTTACCAGCAATGTGGTGGAAAAAGATGGTGAAACAAGGGATAAACTACCCTGCAGAGGAAGTAAGCAGTGTGTTAATAGCGAACGCAGAAAGATGGGAGATGCAGGGACAGGCAGGGGCACTGGGACAGAACACGGCAAAGAACAAGGCCTAGAGAAGGAAGTGGACAGCAACAAATTCCCTATGGTGGAGAATGACAGATAAATTTTGACAATCGGTGATGTCTGACGTTGAACGTAAAACTTGTTTCCAGCCCTCTACTATAAATGCCTTCTGCCTGCCTCATCCTGTGATTAAAAGTCTGACATGCAGAAAAGGCTTGTGTTTAGTGGTGCTTTGGGACAATAAGGGGAGACAGGATAGTGTTTAGTGAGGGCAAATTATTGACAAAGAGGGCAGCTCCTCTGGGAGACGGGCTCTCAAGTGTGATGTTCCCAGTATCCATTTCTTCTCTACGTTTCGGTATGGGAGAGGATGATAATTTCCAGTCTCTTCCAGTTTGGCTTTGCTACGTCTTTTTTGTGATTAATAAAATATGGACAGAAGTTCATCTAGAAATAAATGTTTTAGAACTCTTCCTCCTGCTGCAGCCACCAGCCATTTCCAGATGGTGACAACTCCATCAGCTTAAGTATCTGAATGAGGAAGACATGGTTCCCCCCCCCTCCACCCCGACACCAAAATTCAATGGACATGTACCAGGAGCAAGAGAGAGATGTCAGTCAATCCAGCCAGTGGAGGATGGGGCAGGGGGAGGGGATGAGTGGAGGGGTAATATAAGGAAGGGAAGAATATGTGCTATTACTAAACAATGGCCCATTTTAGAAAATGACTGCTTATTTGCAGTGGATGTTAGTATTTAATCTGGCAGCTTCTACGGAGAGTCATAGTTCCAACAAGCCCCAGGGATAACTAGTCGTCTACAAGAAGCACAATTCTCATCACAGAAAGCAATCCTGTTCTAGCTTCCCCAGGAGGGAAGAAACAGATCCGTTTTCTGACTGGTTCATAGCACATCACCTGGCTCAGGACAGTTGCTTCACACTAGGACTGGCGTACAAAGTGTCACTATTTATTGGAGAGGTGGGAAGGAGCCATGACCCACCAGGGGACCAACCTGCCCCCAAGATATGATACAAAAGGAATGTGCCACATCTTTGTGGGAGAGTGGGAGGTAGCTGGTAGCTTAGCTGGTAAAGAATCTGCCTGCAATGCAGGAGACCTGGATTCAATCCCTGGGTCAGGAAGATCCCCTGGAGAAGGGAATGGCAGCCCACTCCAGTGTTCTTGTCTGGAGAATTCCACAGACAGAGAAGCCTGACGGGCTACAGTCCATGGGGTCGCAAAGAGCCGGACACAACTGAACGACGAACACTTTCAACTTTCAGCAACACCTTTGTGGGTCATAACAGTCAAGGCCCTACCTCTCTTTCCAGGGCTGGGTGAAGCCCCTCCTCCAACCTGAACCCTTACTTAACGGGACTGAGTTCTGATGTATACTACAGGCTTTGAGTGACAAAGATGAGTCACTTCATCATGTTCATCGACTGTCACAAATGCACCATGCTGACTGGGCATGTTGATAAGGGGATGCTATGCATGTGCGGGCATGCTCAGCTGCTCCGTCATGTCCAACTCTTTGCAGCCCCATAGACTATAGCCCTCCAGGCTCCTCTGTCCATGGGATTTCCCAGGCAAGAATACTGGAGTGAGTTGCCATTTCCTTCACCAGGGGATCTTCCTGACCCAGGGATCGAACCCAAGTGTCTTGAATTGACAGGCGGGTTCTTTACAACTGAGCCACCAGGGAAGCCCATGGATCTTATTATACATGTGTTAAAATGAGAAATCTGCTGTAAAATTACTAGTACTGCTGTCAGATAGCAGTTCACTTGAGAATCCAGAACTGTGTACTTAAGGAATTAGTTAAGTAGGTCAAAATTGTTATCTCAAGGACTTCCCTGGCGATCCAGTGGTTAAGAATCCGCTTGTTAACGCAGGGGATACAGGTTTGATCCCTAATCTAGGAGGATCCCACATGCTCAGGTACAACTAAGTTTGTGCTCCACAGCTACTGAGCCCATGCGCTACAACTACTGAAGCCTGTTTGCCTAGGTGCTGTGTCCCACGGCAAGAGAAGCCACCGCAACGAGAAGGCCTAGCTTCGCAACGAGAGAAAGTCCACATGCAGCAATGAAGCTCCAGTACAGCCAAAAATAAAAATTAATCAATTTTTTAAAAAACAACTGTGAGCCATAAAAGGAAAAAAAAGAATCCACACTTCTACTGCAGTGGAGCACAGGTTCAATCCCTGGTTGGGGAACTAAGATCTCATGTGCCATACTGCACAGACCAAAAAAAAAATTATCACGTCAAACCCACATGTTATAAACAGTTAGTTTCCAGAGTCTACCAGTCAGGTCAAAATTGGTTAGTCAAAATTATCCTTGAAGGTCCTGATGGCCATGAAGAATAGAGCAAGGTTTTGTATGTATTGCCTGACACAGTAACAGGCACGTGCAATTGTATGACATGTACATTGTACGTACGATTCATAAACAGGTATGGGAAAAGGAGAATCTGGTTGTATTTTTACCCTGTCTCTCTGGCATTCAGATTACCACGAGATGCATGTGAGCATGAGGCATCTCTGCTCTACAGAATATGTTCAGTTTCACTGATGGTGGTATTTTGGTTCTCTTTACGCTGCCGCTTGGTACATACAATCTTTGAGGTAATCACCAACTCAATGAACGTGAGTTTCAGCAAGCTCCAGGAGTTGGTGATGGACAGAGAAACCTGGCATGCTGCAGTCCGGGGGGTCACAAAGAGTCGCATACAACTGAGCCAGTGAACCGAGATAATTTATAAAACAGAATGACCCCTTCAAAACCTAACACTGATACAGGAAGAGGAGGAAGAGTTTTTTCTTCTCAGTAAGTGTGTAAAATTGCAAATAAGTCTGTAAAATTCAGAAAGATTTGCAAGGTTTATTTTTTTAAGAACTTGGTTTAAAAACACAGAAGTAAGGCCTCCTGGAAGCCGTGACCATAGCTTATTTAAAGTCATCTCTGTGTACAGAAAAGACTAGCACAAGTTATTAGAAAGGTTGCAGTGCCTTTCAAATAAAGGTTTTAATGTGCCAAGAAAATGAAGACATTGTCTTTAACTACTCCCTTCTCAGAATTACTCATAATACCTTAGGGAGTGAACTCCAGAATATTGGTTTTCATCATGAAGTTTAAGGCAAAGTGCTTGTTTAAATATTTCAAATGAAGCAAGAAAGTATTCTAAGTTTATTTTTTTGATAAGAAACTTAGCTAGATTCCCCTGAAACATAACAGGACTACCCAAGCTTACAGATCTTGTTGGTATTTTTAATAAATTGAATGAGCTTCATTTGGCAATTTAGAGTCACAATATAACATGCTTACAAGTCATTTAGCATTGAAACGGAAAGCATGTGGACTAAACCTTCCAAACAAAATGCATTTGACTACTTTAAGACTCTAAGTAAGTATCTGCAGAAGCAAAGGCTAAAGAAAAATTTAATAGCATTGTCAAACATTTCATAATATTAAAAGCACACTGACAAAAATTTTCTACCAAACACTGAAGATTTAAATTGGCTGAGTTGCTCATTCAGTTATCCCCACACAAATTGAAAACTCTTGCAGAAAAGGGACAAACGCTATTGTTAGATGCTGGGTAATTCAACTGAGGAAATAACATTCAGCAAACACTTGTAAAAGGTAGATGGGAGAATAAATCCAGGCAACATCCTGGCAAGCATGGAAGGTGGAAGTTGGTGCAGGAAAACAGGCACTGACTAGTAGCTAAGAAACAATTGAACCTATACCTGTGCCAGTGGTCATGGAAGAGAGACACTGGGCTAGGAATCCCTATCATTAGATAATTTGACCTCCTAGTAAAGCAGGTCAGAGACAGCTCAGTTTCTGAAGACATCTCTGCTGACAGTGTAGGGAAGAGTAAGAATCAATAATGAAACAGGGAGGAGAAAATATTCCAGGCTAGGGTATTAGCATGTGCAAAGGCCCTGTGGTGGACCAGAGCACAGCTATTGCTGTTGATAAGTTGCTAAGTCATGTTTGACTCTTTACAACTCCATGGACTGCAGCACGCCAGGCTCCCCTGTCCTTCACTATCTCCTGGAGCTTGCTCAAACTCATGTCCATTGAGTCAGTGATGCCATCTAACCATCTCATCCTCTGTCACTCCCTTCTCCTCCTGCCCTCAATCTTTCCCAGCATCAGAGTCTTTTCCAATGAGTCATCTCTTCACCTCAGATGGCCAAAGTATTGGCGCTTCAGCATCGGTCCTTCCAGTGAATATTCAGGGTTGATTTCCTTTAGGATTGACTGATTTAATCTCCTTGCTATCCAAGGGACTCTCAAGAGTCTTCTCCAGCACCACAGTTTGAAAGCATCAACTCTTCGGTGCTCAGCCTTCTTTATGGTCCAACTCTCACATCCACATATGACTACTGGAAAAACCATAGCTTTGACTATAGGGACCTTTGTTGGCCAAGTGGTATCTCTGCTTTTTAATACACTGTCTAGGTTTGTCATAGCTATTCCTCCAAGGAGCAAGTGTTTTTTTAATTTTATGGCTGCAGTAACAGTTCACATTGATTTTGGAGTCCAAGAAAATGAAATCTGACACTGTCTCTGCATTTTCCCCATCTATTTGTCATGAAGTGATAGGACTAGATGCAATGATATTGGTTTTTTCAATGTTGAGTTTTAAGCCAGCTTTTTCACTCTTTTCTTTCACCTTCATCAAAAGGCTCTTTAGTTCCTCTTCACTTTCTACCATTAGAGTGGTATCATATGCATATCTGAAGTTGTTGATATTTCTCCCGGCAGTCTTGATTCCAGCTTGTGCTTCATCCAGGCCAGCATTTTGCATGATGCACTTTGTGTATAAGTTAAATAAGCAGGGTGACAATACACAGCCTTGAAGTCCTATGAGGAATCAAAGGAACATTAATGTGGTCAGAGCAGAGTGGAGGAACCTAGAGAGGCCAGAGAGGATGACATGGGGGGAGCCACATGCTGCTGAGTCATATTCCTCCATTCAGTCATTTACATTCATTCATTCATCAGTAAAGAGGCTCTTTAGTTTCTCTTTACTTTCTGCCATAAGGGTGGTATCATTTGCATATCTGAGGTTACTGATATTTCTCCCAGCAATCTTGATTCCTGCTTATGTTTCATCCAGCCTAACATTTTACATGATGTATTCTGCATATAAATTAAATAAGCAGGATAACAATATATAGCCTTGATGTACTTCTTTCTCAATTTGGAACCAGTCCATTGTTCCATGTCCAGTTCTAACTATTGCTTCTTGATCTGCATAAGGTTTCTCAGGAGGCAGGTAAGGTGGTCTAGTATTCCTATCTCTTGAAGAATTTTCCAGTTTGTTGTGATCCACACAGTCAAAGGCTTTAGCATAGTCAACAAAGTAGAGGTAGATGTTTTTCTGGAATTCTCTTGCTTTTTATGATCCAGTGGATGTTGGCAACTTGATCTCAGGTTCCGTGGCCTTTTGTAAATTCGGCTTGACCATCTGGAAGTTCTCAGTGAAAAAGCTGGCTTAAAACTCAACATTCAAAAAACTAAAATCATGGCAGCTGGTCCCATCACTTTATGGCAAATAAATGGGGAAACAATGGAAACAGTGATAGACTTCATTTTCTTGGGCTCTAAACTCACTGCAGATGGTGACTACAGCCATGAAATTAAAAGACACTTGCTCCTTGGAAGAAAAGCTATGACCAACCTAGACAGCATGTTAAAAAACAGAGACATTACTTTGCCAACAAAGGTCTAAAGTCAAAGCTATGGTTTTTCCAGTAGCTATGTATAGATGTGAGGGTTGGACCACAAAGAAGGCTGAGCATTATAGAATCGATGCTTTTGAAATGTGGTGTTGGAGAAGACTCTTAAGAGTTCCTTGGACTGCAAGATCAAATCAGGCAATTCTAAAGGAAATCGACCCTGAATATTCATTGGAAGGGCTGAAGCTGAAGCGCCAATACTTTGGCCACCTGATGCAAAGAACTGACTCATTTGAAAAAACCCCGATGCTGGGAAAGATTGAAGGCAGGAGGAGAAGGGGACAGAGGATGAGATGGTTGGATGTCAGGGAGCCTGGAGTGCTGCAGCCCACGGGGTTACAAAGAGTTGGACATGACTGAGCGGCTGAATAACAACAACATTCGTCAGTCAATATTACTGAGAGCCTTCTAGGTGTCAGACAGTGTTCTAGGCACTAGAGGAGGAGATGTACCAGAGGACAAGGCCCTACAGGAGAAGTACTAGAGGATAAGCAAAAATCCTCCTTTCAAGGAGTTTACATCCTAGATAGATAAGAAGTAACTACCTACTTAAGATTCAGAGAGGGGTAGAGGAAGGATGGATTGGGAGTTTGGGATTATTGTATACAAAATGGGCCAAGTATTGTATATAGAATAGGTAAATAGCAAGTTCTATTGTATAGCACAGAAAACGATTATATTCAATATTCTGTAATAAATCACAATGGAAAAGAAAAATGTATATATATGTATATGTATAACTGAAGCACAGCAATTGTATAATTTATAACTATACAGCAGCAATTATCACATTGTAAATAATTATACCTCAGTAAAATAAATTTTTAAAAAATCAAGAGTGGTAAGAGCTAAAAGAGGGCAATCACTGAATTGTACACCTAAAAAGGATTAAGACAATAAAAATTTTGGAAAAAAATAGGAAATAGGCTGTAAACAAACAAACAAAAAAGAGGTTGATGTTTTCACTCTTTGGAAACTAACATGGTAATAATTGTTTCAAGTAAGAAGCATCACTGAAGCTAAATCTATAGAGCAAAAAGATGATGACAAACAGAATGTTTACACTGTCTCAGAGCACTTCCCCACGAGGTGATTAATAATTACGAGGAGTGGATAGTAACGTTACAGCAGAGAAGACTGGCGGAAAACACTGCAGTGTGAACCAGCTGGGAGGAGGCGAGGATCACACAGCATGTGGACCTGCCAAGAATGCACAGCCTGCAGCCAGTCATGAGAACACAGCTGACAGATGCAAACGGAATAACATGCAGCCAAAGAGCTGGCCTGGATCCTTAAAGAAGCCAAGGTTACTAAAGAGAGATGAAGACTGTGGAACTATCCCAGGCTGAAGAAGCTCCAAAAGCCACGGTCCTGCAGGGAATACTGGACCAGGGAAAAAACTGTTTTATTTTGCATAAGAGAATATTAGTGGAACAATGACAGAATTTTAATAGAACTTGTAGATTCAATAATAGGATTATACCAGTGTTCATTTTCTGGTTTTAATAATTGCATTGGGTTACATAACAGAATGTTTTTAAGAAACACACATGGAAGTATTTAGAGATAGATGAATTATGTTTGCACTTTACTCTCAAATAGTTTAAAAAATTATGTGTGTACATATATAAATATATATTTGTATGTTACATATGTAAATACATATATATTGAGAGATAGATGCCCCTCGAAGAGGCAATACTTGGAACTAGCCAAGAAAAATCCTGTGAATGGGCAGTTCAGGCAGAGGGCACAGCTGGTGAGAGGGCCCTGGGGCAGGAAGGCATTTGCTGAGTGTAAGGGGCAGAAAGAAGTCTGGTGTGGCTGACGCTAAGTGGGCAAGGGAGCAAGTGCTATGAGATGGGAGCAGACAGGAGTTTCACATAACAGGAAGCACTAATGTGCTTTAAACAAGAGGATAGCAAGGCCCAATTTGCATATTGAGAGGTCGCATTGGATTTAATGTGAAACACAGAGCAGGTGGGGCACAAGTGGGTGAAGGGACACCAGTTGGAAACTGGGGCAGATGTCCACATGGGGGTGATGGGGACGATGGGGGCAATGGAGAAAGTGAACTGAAAGTTGCTCAGTCGTGTCTGACTCTTTGCAACCCCATGGACTATACAGTCCACGCAATTCTCCAGGCCAGAATACTGGAGTGGATAGCCTTTCCCTTCTCCAGGGGATCTTCCCAACCCAGGGATCGAACCCAGGTCTCCTGCATTGCAGGTGGATTCTTTACCAGCTGAGCCACAAGAGAAGCCCAGGGAAAAAATGTAAAAAAGGGAAGCGATGGAGAAAAGTACATGCCCTTGGCATTGTTTAGGAGACTAACAAATTAAACAGGACATGGTGGTGATCTGGATGTATGCTCTGGTTCTCGTCTTTCAAACTGTGGATCTGGAAGGAACTGAACCAAGATTTCAAGCAAATTGCAAAGTGCCCCTATGCCATCCTTGCTATAGGTTTGCTTTTGCTTTCTTTATTATTCTCACAACCCATTTCCAGACAGGGCCACCAAGCACAGACCAGAGACAGGACAGATTTTTGCTGCTATGGAAGGAGCCCTCAGGAGTACGAAAACTTTACTTAGATGCCAAGGTGTTGGTCTCTCCAGAGGCCCCAGCTCCGAGGTTAGCATGGCATTTCTAACATCCCAGCACAAAAGCAGGGAAATGCCATGTGCTGGAGATCAGATCCCCCACCACAGCCAGACCACCACCTCCAAACACTTCTGCCCAGGGAGAGTGGCTATCTGTGCCCGCTAGGAGTTCGCCTGCCCCTCCCTCTCAAGAAAGAGAGCAGATGCTTTTCGATAATATCCAATTACTCCAAGGGACGTCGTCATTTTTATGATTAATCAGTTGCATACACTCAGGGACATATGTCTGGTGGGTATCCAAGGACAACAAAAAACCCTGCAGACAGGAGATAAAATAAGTCCAACCCTGCAGCTGATAGTTGGAGAGAGAGATTAACCAGGTACATTACATAAATATCTCTCCATGTAGACTATGGACGAAGCAAGAACTATTTTAACCTAAGTTCTCTATCAAACAAATCTATTTTTAAAACTTACAGGCTTTGGAAATGGTGGGGGAGAGTTGTAAATAATAAATATCCCCTTGACAGAATTCAAATAATAATGAGCTGGGGAGCCTACACCTGTGATTGTCACTCATAAAATAGCATCCAATACATTAAAAAAATAGCTTTTGTGCTTAAATTGACTCTTTCAAGAAGAAATCCATTCAAGCAGGAGTATTCTACTTGTGTTTTGAGGCCCAGTTCAAATGTCAACCCCTTGTGAAGTTTCCTCTGATGTCTCAAGCAGAATGAACAGGCCTCTCCTCCAAGACATTCCAGCATCATCAGTGGGGAGTGGAATTATTTATCATGGTAAGTCTCTCTGATGATGCTCTTCAGTACCTAGCATACTGTTCAGCCTCCTTCCCATTCCAGAGCCTTAAAGATGGTGCAAAATGAAAAGAATTAGTAGTAACAGAGCTGGGAGCTGCTCACACCTACATGGGGCCAGACACTAAATCCATGCAATCATGCTTTAATCCTCATGACATCCTGAATGATGCAGGTGCCACCAAAATGAGGAAACTGAGCAAGAAGAGTGAAGATGTGTCCAGGTTCATGCTGCTAGTAAGTAGGGACACGTAAGATTCTAATTCAGCCATCCTTACTCTGTCACTGCCCAGACTGAGATGGGAAGTCGCTGAGAGTCAGAATACCTGGGGCCAGGTCTTTGGTAGTTTACTAGCTGTGTGGCTCTAGGATACCCAGTTAGCCCTGCTGGCCTCTGGAATGTCCCTGCAATCCAGGTTCCAGGTCCCATCTGCACCTACCAGCAGCACAACTGCCCCCTACCCCAGCAGGGCTTCCCACAGCGAGCACAGCCTGAGGCCTCTGGTTTAGCATTGGAGCCAAATGTTTTTGGATCAGTTTACTTGGGCATCACTGAGTGATGACTTTACTCATAGCTTTTAAAGACTAAATGAGACTCTGGGCTAAGTGCTAAGAGGCAGCAAAGCTATAGCCAGTGGTCTCTGCACTCCAGGAATGAAGAAATCAGCAGTAGATGCAAACAAGGAAGCCAAGCCTCAAGATGACAATGTGGAAACCTATGTATGGCATGTGCTCTCCTTGCACGCTCCTCTCCTTCTATCATAACTCAGTGTTCTCCCAAGATGCCTCACGTTCTCTCATCATACCTCGAGTTTTCCCATCATGCCTTGTGTTCTCCTATCTTACCTGTATCCTCCCATCAGGCCATGTGCTTTCCCATCATGCCATGTCACTCAAGCAAAAGAAACTCATTCGATCTTCTGCTACATTACTTCTCTTTTTATACCTTCTACACACATTTCATGTTCCAAGGGCACAATCTCTTTATGGGTTGGTGGCTTTGAGCCACTTGCAGTTTCAGATTGACCCTTCTAAAACATTACCCAATGATAAACAAATGATTTCCTTTGTACTAAAGGGGGTTACAATTTGAAATTCAATTTTTCTTTGTACAGTAAATCAACTGAAAAACTGGGACAAGGGCATTTGCTCCTTTCAGCCACTGCTTTGTATCATGCTGGCTATGAAGCCACTGTGACCTGCCCTTTCTTAGAAATCCACAATGGCATAAAATTTTTATGAGTTTAAAAAATTGTGACATGCTTTTGCTGATAGGAAAAACAGGTGTTTGACATCCCAGGTTGGTTACCTTCCCTCAGAACGGAGAGAGCTTATAATTATAGCAGAAAATGGGGAATTGCACAATCTCTGACTGTTTCCCCCCCAGGCCACTAGGCCCTCACTTGTGAACATTCCTCCTCCTCATCCATCTGCAGAGGTAAGATTAGAAATGTCACAGATTCAAGCAGAGATCAAAAGGAAACCTCTTTTGGAATCTGTTGTTTGTCTCTGTGTCTTTATCTTTGACATTACTGTTTGCTGTACTCATCAGGCTATGTTAGGTTACGCTGCAGTAACTCGCCTCCTTCCCTGCCTCTGCGCTCTGCCTGACCACACCAAGCAGAGGAGAAGGCTCCGTCTCCTACAGGAGGCTCCTCATTGCAGATCCGACCTGGAAAAGATTAGATGATGATTAGATGAAGACTAGATGATGATTAGAATGTGTGGCCACAAGGGGACTCTCCCACTGATGAGGTTTCTTGAGCCACAAGGCAGCATCTATTGTCTCTGAGAAGACAGAAGTCTCTGTCTGTTCACTGATTTAAATGTTGACCAGAAGAATTGGCGAAGCATCTACAGTGTATTCAGAGTATATTACTTTAAACTTGACAGCTGTATATTTAAGGGATTTGGGCTTGTTACCAAAATCTATTAGTGCACACAGAAGAAAATGAAATTAGCTTAGGAGTACAAATATACATCAAGCCATTTAATAATTTAAAAGTGCAGCTTGGCGCCATACAATTACAGGTGCTCTTGAACTGCTTGAGTTGTCCTAAGTGAAAATGCTTGGCAGGATTAAACATGGAGGCTCATGCTGCTGCTGCTGCTAAGTCACTTCAGTCATTTCCGACTCTGCATGACCCCATAGACGGCAGCCCACCAGGCTCCCCCGTCCCTGGGATTCTCCAGGCAAGAACACTGGAGTGGGTTGCCATTGCCTTCTCCAGGAGGCTCATTCTAAGAACCTGAAATTCCACAGAAAGCATTTTCTTGTGAAAGACAGTAGGGACAAATTTTTAACAAAGGTGATCTCCTGGTCACTGATACCATGGGGAACTGTGTGTGTGGCAGTCATTGCCAGCAATGTTCACCCCTTCTTACTTCCTAACAGAACTTCAGTGTTATCCAAGAGACAATGTGCACATGTGCTAAGTCACTTCAGTCCTGTCTGATTCTTTATGACTCTATGGACTGTAGCCCACCAGACTCCTCTACCCATAGGATCTTCCAGGCAGGAATACTGGAGTGGTTTGCCATGACCTCCTCCAAGGGACCTTCCTGACCCAGGGATCAAACCTGCATCTCCTGAGGCTTCTGTATTGCAGATGGATTCTTTACTGCTGAGCCACCCACCGGGGAAGACCCCAAGGTACAATGTGTCCTCCAAACCTGCATTTCTCAGCTTTCCCTGAAGCTAGAAGCAATTGTTTGATACAGTCCTAGTCAATAATGTGTAACAGAAATCTGCTGGGAATTTCTGGTCAAGTGTAGTTTCCTGATAGAAACGCTATCCCTTCCCCCTCAGCACTTCCTCCTCCTTCTCTCTGTCTAGAAGGCAGTTGAGATATTGGAAATGCAGTAGCTGGTTTGCAAACTTTCAAGAAAAAGAATACCACCATGACAGAGGAGAGAGACAGAAGGAGGCTGGCACATGGGTGCCATCACGAGCCACTGAGCCACCGAGCCACCCTGGGCTGCCGAACTCTGACCTTTCTCAGTGAGGGATATAAACTCTATTGGACTAAGCTACTGCAGCTGGTGTCCTGTTCCATGAAGATGGAGGCAAAACTCCATCAACACAGTGTATTGAAACAAAGAACTCCCTGTCCAATCAAATTTGGGATTGGAAGGGTAAACCCACGTCCTTGTTACAGAAATTTTCCCAACAATGTGTATCCTAAATGTGTGATGCTTTGAGAGGAGGATAAAATATAGGGTCCTCCAAACTCTCTTGACCATGGAAACTTTTGTTCCAAGTAACATTCCCTGAGAATAGTGCTCTACCAGGTATATTTTGGGAAAGGGTGATCAAGGACCTTCTTCTCCCAGTTCTCACCCCCTCCCTCCCTCCTGGGCTAAGGAAACAACATGTCTTTGTGGGGCATCCAAGTATAAATTCTTAGCGAAAGTTAAGATATAAGATCATTTGACTTCGCGTGCTGGGTTGAATAGTGAGCACCTCCCCAAAATTCTATGACTGTGATCTTATTTAGAAATAGGGCCTTTGCAGTAAGCTAACACAAAGTCATAATGGATTAGATTCAATCCACTAAATCCAGTGGTGGGATTGTTGAGAAGGAAAAGGAGATTTGGACATGTACAGGCACAAAGGACACACAGACACAGAGGAGAAGGCTATGTGACGACGGCGGCAGAGCTGGGATAGATGTAGCTGCATGCCGAGGAGCACCCAGGATGGTGGGCCCCCAGCAGGAGGCGGGAAGAGGCAAGCAAGGCTCCCTCCATTCGAGGCTTCAGAGGGAGCAGCTGGCACCTTGAGTCCAGACATCACCCCCCAGAACTATGAGAGAATAAATCTCTGTTGTTTTAAGGCATCCAGTTTGTAGTATTTTGTTAAAGCAGGAAACTAATCTACTTTGCAATATTATAACAAAGTTTAAACGGTCATAATTTTACCCTGTATCCACCCTCAGGGCTAAAAATGGCAGCCTGGCCATCTAGAGAGCCAGCCTCAGTCCCACCCATTTCTTCTACCATATTTTAAATATTCTTGAAACGGATTTAAATTCTTCTTGTCTCTTTTCCTTGAAATCAACTAGCCTCTTGAAAACTCTGCCACTTTAAAAAAAAAAGGGAGAAGTTGACATTTAGAAAAAAATGCCCTAAAGAGCAGCTTGTCAGGAACCTGGATTTACAGTAATTACAGCTATGCCCTCAACTCCATCTGCCTGAACCAGTGACTTGGGGCAGTGGGGGTGTGGGGAGGCATGAGGCAGGGAGAGTGGACTGGTAGACCTCTATGGCCCTTCCACCTTGATTGGCTGGAATTCCAGCCTCAATGTTTCATGTACGTGACATCTGACACATGTTACTTGGAAACATAAAAGAGAGCTGAGTTCATTTATATATAAGAATCTTAATTCCTACGGTATTTCTTTTAACTGAACTAGAGAAAGGAATGCAATCATATGTTTGGGGTAATGTTTGCCTTGGCATATGGATTCTTTAGAGAAAGGTGTAATAGGAATGGCTAGGTAATGAATGTGTGTCTTCCTTTCTTACTCTTAAAAGAAACTCATACTTGAAAAAAGAATTACTCAAAACATTACAAAATATGTTGTTATTTTGAAAACAAGTTTACTAAAGATTTTCTTTAAGATAAACAACAGAGCAAAATTGTAATTTAACCTGCTCGTTTCCACCCTAAACAACCCAAGATCCTCAGACTGTCTTCACCTGAACTGCCTTCCATCCATCTGACTATGTACGTTGTCGTTTCCTGAACCCCAGCCACTTTTCATCATACTTGGAAAGTGTGACAACCAACAGAGAGAATGATACTCTCTAAATTGAACAAGGCACAGGAAACCTAGGAAAAGTATACACCTTGGAGCTTGAAGGTCATTTTCTCAATGTATCGCACAGGTTACAGAAAATTCAGTGATGTCATGAGAAATGAAATAACACAAGGACACATAAGACACAGTGTCTGCATAAGGTGCATCATGATATTGTAATTATCAGACAAAAATATTTCAAAATGTTTTAAATGCAAATAGGCCTTGTCAGAAATGGTCTGAGGAAGCCAAAGAGACTATAAATTCTGTAACGTGCACACCCTTTGGACATTTGCCTGTGCACATTGCAGTAAGATTTGTGCTTTACCAAGGACACAGACACCTCAAAATAAGACCCTCTCTCCTAAGTATCTAAGTATATCAATAGCACTGTTGGCTATCATGTTGACAACAAAGGAGAAAAATGAACTAAAATAATGAATTAGGTTTTTTAAAGTAATAAATGGGCTTCCCTGGTGGCTCAGAGGTTAAAGCGTCTGCCTCCAATGCGGGAGACCCGGGTTTGATCCCTGGGTTGGGAAGATCCCCTAGAGAAGGAAATGGCAATCCACTCCAGTATTCTTGCCTGGAGAATCCCATAGATGGAGAAGCCTAGTAGGTTACAGTCCACAGGGTCACAAAGAGTCAGACACAACTGAGTGACTTCACCTTACCTTACCTTAAAGTAATAAATGGCAGGTCTATGTAGAGTTACCTAGTTTTAAGTTTTTCTCATCCAAAAACATGCAATTAATAATCCCATCAACTATACAGGGTGGTCATAACTAGAATGGTGGTGGTGGTTTAATTGCTGAGTAGTATCCGACTCTTGCAACCCCATGGACTGTAGCCAGCAAGGCTCCTCCGTCCATGGGATTCTCTAGGCAAGAATATTGGAGTGGGTTGCCATTCCCTTCTCCAGGGGATCTTCTGGACCCAGGAATTGAACCCAGGTCTCCTGCATTGTAGGCTATAAATATATGGCATTGTCTTAGTTCACTTGGGCTGCTTAGACTGGGTGGCTTAGAAACAGCAGAGTTTATTCCTCACAATTCTGGAAACTGGGAAGTTCAAGATCACAGCACCAGCAGATTCGGTGTCTGGTGAAGACCCATTTCCTGGTTCATAGATAGCTGTCTTCTCGCTGTGTCCTCGTATGAAAGAAGAGGAAGGGAACTCTCTGAAGTCTCTCTGAGGTCTCTTTTATAACAGCACTAATCCCCATGCACAAGGGCTCTGCCCCTTTGACTTAATCACCTCCTAAAGGTACCCCCGCCCCAACATCACCACATAAGGGACTGGGTTTCAACATGAGGCTTTCTGGGTGTCATCAGTAAAGAATTGGCCTGCCAAAGGAGAGATACAAGACATGCAGGTTCAATCCCTGGGTCGGGCGATGCCCTGGAGCAGGAAGTGCAACCCATTCCTATATTCTTGCATGGAAATCCCATGGATGGAGGAGCTTGGTGGGCCACAGATCATGGGGTTACAAAGAGTCAGACCCAGCTGAGAGTACCTGTACACACACGCACATATGAACACTGGGGTGACAGAAACATTCCTTCTGTAGCAGTTATTAACAAAGTCTGACACGTAGAATATATTCAGTAAATGCCAGCTGCCACTAACATTATGGAGCCAAGTGTAAAGATCTGGGGTACACTTTAGAGGACTGGGCCAATGGCATTTTCTGATGGATTGGATAAGCAAGTGAAGGAAAGATAGAAACCAAGGACAATTCCAAGATTTTTGGCATGAGCAACTGGGAGGATGATATAATGCAGAGAAAAGTGGGTTTGAGGAAAGAACTCAAGAACTCTAACAGGATCATGTGAGGTTTGGTCTGAGATGCCTCTAGGACATCACGTGGAAATGTCAAAGAGGCAGTGGGCAAGTCTGAAGTCTCACCACTCAATACTGCTCAAAAGACCAGCAGTGCCAGCCTCACTCGGGAGCTTGTTGAAAATGCAGGATCTTAGGGCTTCCCTGGTGGCTCAGCTGGTAAAGAATCTGCCTGCAATGCAGGAGACCCTGGTTTGATTCCTGGGTTGGAAAGATCCCCTGGAGAAGGGAAAGGCTACCCAGTATTCTTAGGCTTCCCTGGTGGCTAAGATGGTAAAGAATTCACTTGCAATGTAGGAGACCTGGGTTTGATCCCTGGATTGGGGGTATCCCCTGGATAAGGGAACAGCTACCCATTCCAGTATTCTTGCCTGGAGAATTCCATGGACAGGAGAGCCTGGTGGGTTACAGTCCATGGGGTCACAAAGAGTCGGATGTGACCAAGTGACTTTCACTTTTTTCATTAGGCCCCAGACTAATAAAATCAGAATCTGCATTTTAACAAACTCCCCAGGTGATCAGTATGCACATTAAAGTTTGAGAAGCACTAAGCTAGAGCTCAGGGGAGAGAGAGACTTTGGAGTCATCAGCATTTAAATGAAGTCTGAAGCTAAGACCCGGATGAACTCTCCTACGGAGAGTTTATAAGAAGACTAGGTAGCCCAGGGTAGAGCTATGGGGCTCTTCACATTAGAGGTCTGATAGAGGGGTGAGGGGAACCACACAAAGGAAGAGAAGGAACAGTCAGTGAGACTAAAGGAAAACCAGGGGAGAATGGGTCCCTGAAGGCCAGAAAATAGAATGTTTCAAGAAGTGGTCAACTGGGTTGAATGCTGCTGATGAGTCAGGTAAGATATGAACAGGGTAGAGGTGGTTAGGGGCTTCCCGGGTGGCTCAGACAGTAAAGCCTCTGCCTGCAATGCAGGAGACTCAGGTTTGATCCCTAGGTTGGGAAGATCCCCTGAAGAAGGGAATGGCTACCTACTCCAATATTCTTGCCTAGAGAGGTATTTAGATATTGCAACATGGAGGTCATCAATGACCTTGACAAGAGCCATCTCAGTGGTAAAGAGAGGGCAGGAACCTGAGTGCAGATAGTGCAGAAGAGGAAGCCAGACAGGGAGCAAAAGCAACTCTTGCAAATTTGCTGAGAACATAGAGAAAAGGGGTAGTAGCTGAGATGAGTAGGTAGGAGATACTGGAACATGCCTGAATACCAAGAGCAATGTTGTAATTGAGAGAGGGAGAGAGACAGAGAGGAAAGGTGTTGATTCAGAAAAGGGAAAGACCAATTGCTAGGGAGGTATTTTGAGGTGAGAGGGAAGGGGCGCAGAACATGGAAGCCTCTGACAGAAGCAGGTCACTCAGCTTGTTTCTCCACGAAGTCAGAGGCATCCAGCAAGGTGGATGGGGTGGGGACGGAAGGCGGCTTAAAGAAAGGAGTGAATTAGTCATTTTGGAGAGTGAGAAAGTAAGCACTCGGAACTGCCAGGTAGTCAGGGTGCTTTTTTGAGATGCTTGGCTAAGCATTTAAAAAAAAACTCACATTTTCCCATAAAATGCTTCATTCCTCCAGAAAACTTCCTGCCCTAATGCATGAGCCATCAGTTACAAGAAGCTGCATCTTCTCCATCCATTCTCATTATTCCCATGAGCATTTTATTACGTTAAAGGTCACCGTCAGCAGAGCAAGGCTAGACAGGAATCATTGCCGAGCTGCAGCAAGACAGTGATACAAAAGGACAGATGCCTCCTGTCCCCTCCGTGAGATTTATGGCTGGGGGTGACACTGGAATCAATGACATGAACACACAAGGTGCTGCAAGAGAGAAAGTCTTTCCTTCTCATCTCACAATTCACAAGAAGAGCTAGGAGATCCCTCACGAGACGAGGACATTGGTAAACAACACCAGCTACTGTTAATTGCCTTTAATTGAGTTTTGAACAAGCCCCAAGTCAATAATGCCTCCGTGGTTACCGCCCTTCCTGCTTGGAAACCAACCTCATTGAACACTGGATAACTCTTTGCAGCACCCTGTAATTCAGCTTCACATACCTCCCTTTCTGTGATCCCCAAATCCCAAATCTAAAACCTGCCTCTCCCCTGACCACACAGCTCTCACAGCACACACCTCACACACGCACTGCCTGTGCAGTGTAGACAGCCCCTGACAGCCACCTCCATCTATTTCCACGGCTTCAAACACCCCACTGCCTTGGGAGAAAACACCCTCCTGCTAGACTTCCCAGGGCCCCTCCCTTTGGCTACCCTCCACCACTCTTCCGGTCACTCCCTCGGTTCACTTTAGCTCCTTGCTCCTGAGTGTCTTCCCCTCCAATGCTATCCTTACTCATTGCTGACGATTTCCGCTCCAGTCTCTTTAGATCTCTTTAGATCTTGCTGTCACCAGCAAGAACTCCACCTCCAACATCTGGCGTTCACACCTTACTCCCTGACTCCCCTCTTCCTGTCCAACTACTCAGATATACCCCTCCACCCGGAATTCAGTGTCTCCAAGACCTCCCACTCACTTTCTCTCTCTCTATCTACTCCCAAACTCCACCCTTCACATTCCTCCTAATCTTGCTTAAATGAACTGCTCCAGCCGGGTGACCACACCTTTGCAAAATGCCTCTGTCCCTCTGTCCTCCACTACTCTCATGTCACAGAGCCTCTCCTTTGGTCAAACCCTACACGACCTTGCTTCTAGTGTGCATCTGGGCAATTGACTCTTGCACACAGCCACGCCGACGTGACTCATTTCAAAATTCCCTCCACATCTTTGAAATGATCTCTTAATTTTGCCAGGCAACCTGTCCTTCCCCTGTATAGACTCTTCAAGGGAGTCATTTCCCACCTTTTGATCTCTCCTCAGTTCTCCCCCTCTGTCAGCCAATGGTGTCATCTCAAACAGCATAATGAAGTGCTTGCGCTCAGCCAGCATTTCCTCATTCTCTGACCCAGTCCCACTAACCCCCGTGAGCCAGCTCAATACCTCCTCCCCAGAGAGGCCTTCCCTGGCCACCCTGGCTAAAGCAGCCTCCTCTGGTCACTCCTCTCTGGTGACCTGAATTTATCTTGTGCATAACAATATCAGTGTCTGTCACCATTCGTTTGATTTGTTAGCAGGTTTAGTATCTTTCTCACCTTCCTAGCGGATGATCTTTTAGCTTGCCCCAGCATTCCCACCCCTGGAACAGTAGCTGTGCAGTGACGGTGTTCAATAAACCCTTCTCGACTGACTGATATTCACAGTTTAAACCACACAAACCTACCTACAACTGTGATAAATTACTCATTGTTGCTAGTTTACCTCAATCGTAGTTAAAAAAAAAAAAAACCTGTATCACTGTAAGATGCCCATAACATAAAATTTACTATCTTAACTGACTGATCTTAAGAGTAAATTTCAGTTATACTAAATACATTTATAATGCTGTGCAGTCATCACCACCATATACTCCATAAATCTTTTCGTCTTGTGAAACTGGAACTCTGCAGCCACTAAACAATAACCATCCGTTTCCGCTACCCCAGCCCCTGGTCACCACTGTTCTACCTTCTGTCTCTGATTCTGACTGCTCTCAGCACTTCATATAAATGGGATCATAGAGTATTTGTCTTTCTGCGACTGACATGTCCTCAAGGTTCATCCGTGTTGTAGCATATGTCAGAATTTGTTTCTAAGACGGAACATTACTCTACCGTATGTATATACCACATTTTCCTTGTCCCTTCATCCATAGATAGACACGTGGGTTACTTCCATGTTTTAGTTAATGTGACTAATGTTGCTATAAATATGAGTGTGTCAGTATCTTTTCAAGTCCTTATGTCAATAAAATTTAAATATCCGTTTCCTTGAATACCTTTTATTTAACTCTCCCCCCTTCCCCCAGTTAACAGGAGGGCTGCCATCTGGGCTAAAAGTCTCTATTTTAAAGAGGTATTTATTTAGTGACTAAAAGTATAAAGACAAGAACTTGAAGTAAGCAAATTTTTTAAATGGAATCAATATGATGGCTTATTATAACTGTCTTCCTCCCTTCCTCTCTCCCTCTCTAGGCAGCAGCCCCTCATGGTACAGACCACATCATCCTCCAGAGAAGAGTTCCAGAAGCAGCCTGTGGTAGAAGGAAGGATCAGGTACCCCCGCTGACGTCACTCCCTGGCATCACCTTTCTCTTAGCAGCTCTCCCCCATGCCCCATCACTCCCCTGTTATGTTTCTGCTTCCCCTTTGAGACTAAGGAAACACCCTTTCCCTGCTTACCTTTGAATGGCAGAGCACTGCTGACATTAAAAAGACAAGAAGAAACAAAACAGAGCTACTGTGGCATCTAAGCAAATAAAAAGATGTTTAACAGCACTGATCATCAGGGAAATGCAAATTAAACACACAGTGAGATACTACCCCACACCTATCATGATAGATAACATTTTTTTTTTAAAAACTAACAATACCAGGTGCAGAGCACCTAGAACTCTCACGTAGCTGATGGGGATACAAAATGGTACTGTCATTTTGTAAATCACTTGGCAATTTTTTTATAAAGTTAAACGTACACTTATCATACTGCAATCCCACTCCTAGGTATTTAACCAAGAGAGTTGAAACTTTTTGTGTATACGAAGACCAATAGGCCAATATATACAGTGGCTTTATTCACAAACATCAAAAACTGGAAATACCCAAATGTCCTTTAATGGGTGAATGGTTAAACAAATTGTGGTACAGCCATCCAAACAAATATTACTCAGCAATCAAAAGAATGGACTACAAACATTTGTAATAACATGGATGAATCTCAGAAATATTACACAAAGTGAAAGAAGTCAGACACAAAAGGCCACACTGTATGATCTCATTTATATGACATTCTGGAAAAGGCAAAACCAAAAACAGCTGCATGGCTGTCAGGGGTTATGGAGGAGAGGAGAAGGTTCACTTCAAAGGGCATGAGGGAATGTTTTAGTATTTTGACTGTGGTGGTAGCTGCATGACTGTATGCATTTATCAAAATTCATAGAAGTATATGTCCAAGGAAGTGAATTTTACTATACATATATTATATCATATATAACATACATAATATCTTAGTAAGCTTGCCTTCTTTAAAAAAAAGCACAAGTAAAGTAAAATGTGACTATCTGTATTTTACTGGGAGACACAATAGGAAATAATAACAGCAACACAAACAGCAACAGAGCAAGCCATTTTTAAAGAACTGGTTTCCAATTCTACAGTACAGCCTTCCAGCCTTGAAAGAACCTGAATGTGATCCAGTGCTTTGCCTGGTATTTCTAGATTCCTTTTAAGGTGCCACCTAGGAGCCAGGCAAGCATCCATTCCAGCCCCTATTTGAAAAGGACACAAAAGACCTCCTGATCCATAGCCACCTGGGCCCTCTGATTGGCAGAATCAAAATAACTGACATCCTAGAAGGCAGAGCCCACCCTGCTCCCTTGCCCACATGCCTGCCCTACACCACCTCCCACGTACAGCAATAGACACGTGACTAAACTGTGTGATGGTGTGCTGTGGGGATTACAGAGCAGGAATGGAGACCTTCTCAAAATCTGAGTAATTCTGAAAGATTATTTTAACATGTAATGGAGAACCTCAAACAGGAGAGACACAAAGCTAGGTACAGATTGGATGGTGGGCTTGCTCTGCAAATCAAAGCCCCGCTTTCCTGGCCCAGCTCCTCATTTCCCAGTGGACTTGACTTTTCTTGTGGCTGCAGTCACCCATCCATAGCCAATTCACAGTAATAAAAACAAGGCTCCCTTGCATAACTAAAGCTATAGATTTGCTTTATAACATTGTCAGCTTAATTAAGGATTGCCTTCCGCATGTCCCAGTTGCAGAATTTATGGATTTTTGTCCCACTGTTATAAGTCAACTAATAGATTTGTCATTTAACAGTGTTCTCTAGCTATTTTCATTTTGTGTTTGAAGTTGACTAATGTTTAACATCGTGATTAAGATGAAAGTTTCCAATGTTAATAAAAGAGCAAACAGTACAAAACAGTAGACGGTCTTTAATTATGGAAAATGTTGAAAATAGACAAAGTTAGAGAGCACACCATAGTGAACCCTAAGTGCCTATCACCTAGCTTCAGAGTAGATTTTGGTTTGCCCAGGAGAGACCTGGATATGCCTCTTGTTCCCTTGTAATTATTAATAACACCTCCTTTAGCTCTAAAAAGTGCCAGTTTTGGTAATCAGTTACACTCAACCTCAACAGCTGTCAACTCACGGGCTACTTTAGTTCACCTCCAACCCCACCATCCACCATGAAAAAAAAGATTCCATTGAGGCAAATCCTAGACATTGTATTACTTCCCCCATAAACATGATAGGCTGTGAAAATGAGATTTTAATTCTTTGACAGCCTTAACTTAATATAGCTTCACTCCAGAATTCAATATAACAAATAGTGACTTCAAAGCTGGTGACAGTTTTACAGCCTGTAACTTTAACAGAGTTAAGATAGATGAAGGAAGATTCCCAAAACTGTTTTCAGTCTTGATGTTCATTGCTAAGGCTGAAAAATGAAGCAACAATTTCCAAATTAAATGAACACATAGAGACAACTGGAATTTCTTATGCCTTATAACTCCAGATTTACTTTCCGAACAAAGAACTGTTGGCACCCCCAAGTCCTTCCTTCTCAACCAGGTTTAAAAAAAAAAGCCAGCAGCCCCTCCCCTGTGAGACTACAACCCATTACTTTCACTGAAAGAAAGTCCACTTACTTTCTCTGTGACTTCTTTACTTTCTGGGTCTATATAAAATGAACTGTCAACTCTGACAAATCGTCTTCCGTAGCACTTGGGCAACAACCGTGATACAGGTTCCTAGAAGAACTGTTCATCTTCTCTTCATTTTTATCCCAATCTCTTTTAGACTGTTGGCCAAGCTCTTCTTTCTAATTTGCCATTTCCACTTTTCTGGAGTGGCTAAAGAGAAACAACTGCACTCACAAGAACTGTGTATAAACTAAATCCTAATCATCAATGTTTCTGGACTTTTCTAGATAGTAGAAAATATTGGAACTGAGTTGATAAGTACTGTATAGATTTGAAAACATTTTTATAACAAGGAAAAGCAAATCTCACCAGGGTTTGAATTTAAATCAGGGCCATGCCATGTTTACTATGCATGACTTGATTGAAAACGAATGTCCTTGGATTCTAATTCAAGATGGCAACCCTAATCCCACCATGTTTCTCTCTCTTGGACTCCTTAAATTGATCATAAGGGAATAAAAATACATAAAACCCACAATGACAAAGTAAAAGCATATCATTAACAGAGAAGAGATTTCAACAGTTTTCTGGAGAACAAAAAGCAGATGGAGAACTGGTGACTAATGGTTGAAAGCAGAAGAAGCCTAGATTTCAGGGACAGGATATTGGAGCCAAGGAGGCAGTTGATCTGTCTGGCAGAGCCCTAAAAGTGTTCTGGATTCTGAGATGGCAGGTGTTATGGAGTGGGGGGGAATTAAAAAAGAGACTAAACACAAGGGCAGAAATGTAGTCTCTATATGGAGGAGCAGACCCTGCCCATCCCCTCTCCCACCCTCAACACACAGTGGTTCATAGCCAGCCACCCAGCTATAGTTACCTCTGTACGTCAAAACAGCATACACATACTTCTGTTTCTGAATTTATCAACTTGACCTCTGGGTTAGTCTTCTTAGGAAACTGTCTGCACTGCAGGAGGGGAACTAGAGCAGCTCTGATGGTACTGGTGCTCTCAGGGTAACAGAATCCATTTGAACTTGCCCCTGGAAGCATTTTCCACTTAGTGGTCCAAGGGTTGAGATATTGGAGCCCGTGAGAAAGAGATGAAATCCTAGCATGTCACTTATCATGCAGTGAGCAATATCAACTCAGTTAGATAATGAACACTTAAACAGTTTTCATCTTTTAGAATTACCTTATAGACAAATCATAAAGACCAGCTATGATGATGGAACAGTCAGTCGTTCAGTGGCTCAGTCTTTGCAACCTCGTGGACTGCAGCACACCAGACCTCCCCATCCACTACCATCTTCCAGAGTTTGTTCAAACTCATGTCCATGGAGTCAGTGATGCCATCCAATCATCTCATCCTCTGTCATCCCCTTTTCCTCCTGCCTTCAATCTTTCCCAGCATCAGGGTCTTTTCAAATGAGTTAGTTCTTCACATCAGGTGGCCAAAGTATTGGCACTTCAGCTTCAGCATCAGTCCTTCCAACGAATATTCAGGACTGATTTCCTTTAGGATTGACTGGTTTGATCTCCTGGCAGTCCAAGGGACTCTCAAGAGTCTTTTCCAACACCATAGTTCAAAAGCACCACTTCTTCAGCACTCAGCTTTCTTTATGGTCAAACTCTCACATCTATACATGACTACTAAAAAAATCATAGCTTTGAGTAGACAGACCTTTGTTGGCAAGTAATGTCTCTGCTTTTTCATATGCTATCTAGGTTGGTCAGGGCTTCCCTGATAGCTCAGTTGGTAAAGAATCCACCTGCAATGCAGGAGACCCTGTTTGATTCCTGGGTCAGGAAGATCCGCTGGAGAAAAGATAGGCTAACCACTCCAGTATTGGGGGGCTTCCCTTGTGGCTTAGTTGATAAAGAATCCACATGCATGTGGGAGACCTGGGTTCAATTCCTGGGTTGGGAAGCTCCCCTGGAGAAGAGAAAGGCTACCCACTCCAATATTCTGGCCTGGAGAATTCCATGGACTGTATAGTCTATGGGGTCGCAAAGGAGTTGGACACAACTGAGTGACTTGCACTTTCACTTTCACTAGGTTGTTCATACATTTTCTTCCAAGGAGCAAGCATCTTTAATTTCATTGCTGCAGCCACCATTTGCAGTGATTTCGGAGCCCAAGAAAATAGTCTGTCACTGTTTCCGTTGTTTCCCCATCTATTTGCCATGAAGTGATGGGACAGGAATGAATAATTTCTTAATTTCGATAATGCAAGTAAATGCATGACTAGAGGGAAGGAAGAAGTGGGCAAAGAGAGATAGTAGTGATACCCTTATCTCACAGAGTAGAGAGTCAAGTGACCCAACCAATAGTCCATGGAATGAGAAGCCTGGTTTTAGTAAATGCATTTTCTGGTGTGACAGGTATGATGAGAAGAAAGCTAGAGAGGAGATGTAGGTGTGGCCTAAACTACATCCTTGACTTTCACGGCAGAAATTCACTACATGATGATCAAAGCTGATAAATTCAGAAACAGCAGTATATGCATATTATTTTGAGGTACAGAAGTAACCCTAGCAGAACAGAAAGCACAGCTAGAATTGGTTTGCCTGTAGATGAAGGATTTGGGGAAGGGCAGGGATTGTTGCTCTCTGTTAGAAGCCCTTCAGTTCTATTTGATTTCTTAACTGTACATATGCATTGCCTTAAAAACAGTAAAACTTGGAGGACAGGTGACAAAAGGAAAATAATGGTATGTTTTATGAAATACAAGAAAGGAAGTTTCACACAATATAATATGCAGTCAGAACAAGCATGGAACGGGTTAACCTGGATGCTGCATAACTATGGCAACAGATGTAGCTAATTTAGGGCACAAATGAGGGTGTCGGAAAGATCTAAGAGAAGCCTAGTGCGGAGAGGGAAGGAGAATAAATTCTAAATAAAGGAATGCTGAGATAACCAGGATAGATGTTCCGCCACCTGGCACAAGTAAAGAGGGAAAGAACTGAAGCTGCCCCTATTTTTCTGATGTCTTTTCCCATAGATGTTTAAAAGTAAAAGCCAACAGATTTTTATATGGGTGCCATGCAGGTAAAGAAAGCAAACATAATGGTATTATACTCAATAAAATAATATAGAAGAAACTCATGTCTGTTAAATAAAATTCTGTCTTCATAAAGTCCCCATGCATTTCAAAGTTTAATAACTTGATCTGTTCTTTGAGAAAAACAATTTATAAATGACATTTAAATGCACTAGGATTGGCTTTCCCTTCAATAAAATGATTCACAATTGAGCATATGCAGTTAACTACACCTTTCAAGATTCCAAAGAAAAATAAAAATAGGAACAAATTTGCATCACTTTTGGTTACCAGGAAGACTGCCATCCACGCAACAGAATCTGTGAGGAACTGACATCTTTGTAACACTGATTCTTCCCAACCAGGAACATGGCATTTGCTTTCTGGAGTAAATATTAGTAGTTCGTATTCTGCTTGAAAACTGTCCATTTCATCAAGATTTTCACATATGTTAGGATACAATAATGCATAGTTTTTATGATTTCAAATCTCTTTTTCCTTGCATATATCTTTCCAGTATTGTTAATTATTTTCTTTTAATTAGGCTTGCTAGAAGTTGTCTATTTGGTTGGCTTTTTAAAACAGCCAACTTGCCAGATAAAAAGTAGGAGGAGGGCACATACAGAAGGAAGAGCCTGTGGGGGATGGGTGGAGAAGGGGAATGTCCACAAAGGTGGTCCAGCCTGCATCTCCAAAGAAGGAGAAGTAAAGCAGTCCAGGTAGGTGAGGAGTTTGAGGTTCATCCTAAAGGAGTGACAAGATTGGATTTTTGCTTTGGAAAGATGGAGGGAGGGAGGTCAGGCTCTAAGTGGGGAAGAGAAGCGGGAAGCTCTGGAGAAAGCCGGATTTCTAAGCCAACAGTGTGGCTGACTGAAACAGAAGCCCCGGCAAATTAGACCAGCAGGATGGAGGGCAGCCACAGCAACGCAGGGACCAACGTCTAGCTGGGCCTCATGGAAGTTGCAGAATTGGAATCGCCTCAAGACAGTGGCTCCTTCCAGAAACTGGTGAGGGGTGTAGGGGATGACCTGTGATCTCTCCTCACCCTGACACCCTCCTCTCTTTGGCCTAATATGGCTACCAGCCCTGAGGTTCCAGGTCCTCACGGGTCCATGCCTGGTCCGACCAGCTCTCTGTGTGGGAGGATGCAGCGGAGGGGGTCAAATGGCCCTTAGTGCTTCTATTCACAGAAACCCAAGGAATTTGCAACTTGGCTTCATAAGTTTTTTCCAGACACTTCCAGGCTGGGCCCAGGGAAAACTATTCCAAATATGATTAATATGGCTACCAGCCCTGAGGTTCCAGGTCCTCACGGGTCCATGCCTGGTCCGACCAGCTCTCTGTGTGGGAGGATGCAGCGGAGGGGGTCAAATGGCCCTTAGTGCTTCTATTCACAGAAACCCAAGGAATTTGCAACTTGGCTTCATAAGTTTTTTCCAGACACTTCCAGGCTGGGCCCAGGGAAAACTATGCCAAATATGATATAGTGCTTAGTCATTCAGTCATGTCCGACTCTCTGCAGCACTATGGATTGTAACTTTCTAGGTTCCTCTGTCCATGAGATTTCCCAGGCAAGAATACTGGAGTGGGTTGCCATTTCCTTCCCCAAGGGATCAGCACTGAAATTTTTTTCCGGCAACTACATCCTAAATTCTCTGGCCTCCAGGTCCTGCCTGGGTTGTTTGAGAGTTGAGGCCCTGGGGCTGTCAACTAAGTTAGGGATATTTACTGCTGGACCAAGTGGCATTTATCCATATATTTGTGTATCTTACTTTTTAGCTGCAAGTGTGCGGTTGATGCAAACCAATCTGGTTTGAAGCTTTACTGGGGGCTCCCTTGGCACATGTCAAGACTGGATGCCCTGTCACTCAAGGTAGAAAGTGCTGAAAGCATTCCCAGAGCCTTCTGATTTATACCCCACTCCCTCCCTAACAACACCATAACCCCTCCAGGCCTGGCGCATTGAGCCTGGGGACTATTCTAGGAGGTAACTGGGAGAACATGCCTGCCTCTTCCCAGGAGGATGCCTTGTTGAATCATGAAATGGATACTGCTGGTTGACACCATCTGCACTGTCTCTTCTGGAGAGTCCTTAAAGAATCTGGGCCTATGGTCTGTTCTCTCCCTGTTCTCTAAAACTAAAATAGATCTGTCTTTCTTTGCCTGGCACTATCCCAGTGTTTGCACTGAAAGTGTTCCATCCCAGGAGTCCTAGGCAATCAGGATTCTAAGTAACACACCATCAAATATAACTCTGTGTGTGTGTCTGTATAAATGCATATGTCTTTGATATGTGCATATCAACAGGAAAGCTATCAAAAATATGATTATAGTGGGAGACTAACATATTTCTTATAATTTTTGACAGATCATAGGTATGAAGAAAATTTTTAAATAAATTTGAATATAACCAATAAACTTGTTTTAATTCAAACAAACATTGTACTCCACAGAGAATAGACTTTCTTTTCACCTCACTCAATAATATTGACAAACCTTTCATTTGTAGTTTATCCTAGAAGATAGACCAAGATGAATTTTTGCTGGAAGCTTACCATTCCACAGATGCTCTTTGAGTTCAGAGGATTTTGATGCTGTTGTTAAAGACAGAGGCAAGCTTTGGTACTACTGCCTTAAAATTCTTTCAAGCTATAACTATGTCAGTCAAGGTATATGGAGTCAAATTTGGGGCCAAAATCTCTCTTCTAGAAACTCAAAATTCTATTCCAAGAAACTTGGGTCTGTCCTTGAACCCAATTGAATTTTATAGAAATCCTTTTTGAAAAAAAAATCTTATGAACCAAAGGTTGACCTAAATCACTTTATTAAAATATAACTTAAATATGTACATTCAAAAAGACCAGTTCTAAATACTAAAACTTTATAACTTTTATAAGTAGAATGCAAAAATGAATGTGAAAATAAATGCAACTATCCAACTTTAAAATGTCAAATTAATAAAATTTATTTACAGCAACAGATAATGTTGTTTTGATGAAACTAAAATACCATTTGGGTTTAACAATAGAAAGATGCAGCTTCAGGTCTAGTTACTACATGTTTGTGCTCAATTGCTTCAGTCATGTCCAGCTCTTTGTGACCCCCATGGACTGACTGTAGCCCACCAGGCTCCTCTGTCCATGGAATTCTCCAGGCCAGACTACTAGAGTAGGTTGCCGTGCCCTCCTCCAGGGGATCTTCCCAACCCAGGGATCAAACCCACGTCTCTTATGTCTCCAGCATTTGCAGGCGGGTTCTTTACCATTAATCTTGACCACTGGAACACCAGGGAAGTCCTACTACAGGTTGCTGTTGCTGCTGCTAAGTCGCTTCAGTCGTGTCTGACTCTGCGATCTCATAGACGGCAGCCCACCAGGGTCCCCCGTCCCTGGGATTCTCCAGGCAAGAATACTGGAGTGGGTAGCCATTTCCTTCTCCAATGCAAGAAAGTGAAAAGTGAAAGTGAAGCCGCTCAGTTGTGTCGTTACCACTACCTAAATATTTACTTCAACATACTAATGCAGACAATACATAAACAATGCCAAACAATATTAATAACCTCAAAAATGTGTTTACTACTTGAAGATAATCAGGGATCATAATTTAAAATTCTGGTATCAAAAAAGAATGGATAGGACTTCAGGGACCCAGTGGTTAGGAAACCACCTGCCAGTGTAGAGGACAAGGGTTGCCTGTACGTGTCTTGGGGCAACTGAGCCCACAACTACTGAACCCACACTCTAGGGCCCCTGAGCTGCAATAAGAGAAGCTGCTGCAATGAGAAGCCCACGCACCATAGCACACCCCGCTCATGCAGCGACAGAAAACCCAGGTGCAGCAGTGAAGACCCAGTGCAGCCCTTTATAAGAAATAATAAATATTTTTAAAGGATTGATGTATATGTTTATGTGTAACTGAATTACTTTGCTGTATACCTGAAACTAACATTGTAAATCAACTATATTCTAATATAAAATAAAAATTAAATTAAAAAAATTCTGACACCAAACCATCCTGGCACACTTACATAAATGAAGTGCCACTTCATTAATAAAAATAGTATGAAAGCTAACATTCATTGAACATAGTTTTTCACATGTAATACCTCCAGTCCTCACAATCTTACTGTGAAATCAATGCTGCATATTTATCCACATATTATCATAGGCACAGAGAGGTTGAGTAACTTGTCCAAAGTCTCACAGCTAAGAAGTGGAAAAATGAATTTGATGTCAGGCTGTCTGGCTCCTCTTGACCATTACACCAAATTGCTGGTCTCACTGCTTTGGACATAAGGTACTTATTGAGAAATTACTAAATCTGCATTAAATCAAGATCTAATCCAATTATTCTAAAACCAGCAACAGCAACTTTTTCCTTGCATTTTTACTGCAACCACCTGCTGCTATAAATTGCCGCAACTTGGTCCATGCCAAGGTGGAACTGGCAGGAGAGCTTCATTCCTGGCTGGTATAGCAGTGGTCACAGGAGCTGTTCTTTTCAATCTAGCAAACCTGTGCCCTGTGTGGACTCAAACACACTCATGCACACACACCCATCTTAGTTTAAACTCCCCTGCCCCTCACCTGCGCTGTGGCCCAGCCACCAGGCCTGCCCCTGGCCCACCTGGGAAGACCCAGAGGCAAACAAAGGCCCCAGCATTGTTTTGGGGGTTGCCATGAAGATTATCTAGAACATAGTTTTAATATTCATTATGTAAGATCATCACTGAAATAAAGCCACTACATTTTAGAGAATACACAAGTCCCTCAAAATACAACATTCTCAGAACCCCAGGGGTTCAAGAGATCTGTAGGGGTGATATCAGGGTCCCCCAGACTAAGGGACCCTCTAAAAATGGCAACGTGCAACCCATCTGACAAGGACATTATTTCAAACACTGCTTCATACCTGAAAAATGTGCTCTTCATACCTAAAAATTCTGCTCTTAGAATCAAGAATGGTTATGCATCTCTGCATAAGTTTTTATTCTGTGGTTTTATGTTTGGACATGTGACATTTTGTACTTCATGCTTTTCCTGCACAGCTCTTCTCACATCTTGTAACCAGATATTCGTTTGAGAGATGTCTTCATGAATGTTCATCTCTTGCATTTGGCTGTAAGTGTTGTCAGGGCAGAGACCACATCTGTCTGCTTCATTCCTTTCTTCCTAGTGCCTCACAGAGCCTGTGCATAGTAGGTCCTGAGTGAATGTTTGTTGAGTGAATGAGTCCATGAATAAACAAAGCCCATGAACCATGGGCTTGTCAACTTCCCTTTTTGTATGAGTTGCTAGAAAGTTCAGAGTTGGATTTGTTTGCCCCTCACATGTTTGCCTGGTGGCTTAGATGGTAAAGAATCTGCCTGCAATGCAGGAGACCCAGGTTCAATCCCTGGGTCAGGAAGATCCTCTGGAGAAGGGAATAGCTACCTACTCCAGTATTCTTGCATGGAGAATTCCACAGACAGAGGAGGCTGGCGGGTGACAGTCCATGGGATCACAATGAGTCAGAAACAACTGAGCAACTAACACTTTTCCCTTTTCCCTTTCAAACGTTTGTGTTTTCACATTAGCCTCATTCTTAACATAATTTTATATCTCTACCTTTAGTTTCCTTTTTCTTTCCCATCTACTTCTAAGTCTGTCTTGCTGTATTTTATGAATCTCTGTAAACTGTCTTAAATTCCGTGTAGAACAAGGTAGGTGATAAATATAATTATTGGAGTCTTTTTCATAAGTACTCAAAATCTTAACCCTAAACCCTCTGCTAACAAACACATTAGATCATCTGCAAACTCTTAAGAAAAGCTGAGTTTTACTAATTCCAGCACCATGTTGATATTTAAAGTAAATTCAACTCAAGCTTAGAAAACACATACAATATGTCATTTCAGGCCATTTTGTATATTTTGTATGTGACAAGCACATTTTAATCAGGTGAGATAACTGGGTGGACAAGAAAGAATATAGGGCTTGCTACAGAAATGGTGTGGATTGTGGATCAAAGGGTGATATATCTGCAGTGGTTCTCTAAAATGTATTGACATCATACTAATAATGAAGAGCTTTCTTTTACTGTACCCTTTTAGGATGGGGAGATGCGGAGTGAAAGTAAATTGGTCCACAGGCAGAATGAAGGTTAGAACATTATAAAGTAGAAATATTAAATGGCGTAAACCCCTTTTTAAAATCTCCGACATATATTCTTCCTGTGTCGATGGGAGGGGTGACTTGCAAGTCTGAAACTTCACAGCTATTTTCCCTGGTCCTATTCATTTATAATTTAAAGTGCTTTCACTTCAAGTGTTACCGACTATTTTCCCCTTAAAAATGAAACATCATTTTCAAATGCCATTTATGAAGATGTCCCTCATTGCACAAGTTCAACATTTCCTGTATCTCCACTAGATCCACACCATAGGTGTGAAAGGAGGGTGTCCACCTTTCCCATCATTTGTTCCTGCCAGGACGCCGGAAATCTCTCATTCCAGGTTAATCAAAAAGCGCAAAACGTCCCTTTAGGAAACTGATTTGATTCTAGTATTTATAAAGCTCATTTGAGTCCGTTGAATCTTAGCCAACAAACTGCAAGAGGAGGGAAGAGTGGGCGTGAAGAAACAGATGGGTAATAATCATGTGTCAAAGATAAATGACAATTTTCAGAAGAATTTGATAGGGTGTAGGCTTGGGGCTTTTTTTCCTTCTTTTCCTGTCTCTCTCGGTCCTCTCGGTCTCTCCCCATCCTACCCTCTTTTTGTTCTTTTTTTTTTTTTTTTTTTTTTTTTTTTTTTTTTTGCTCTGGGGGTGGAGATTAGAGAAGAAAAGAAAGGGAGAGAAAAGGCAAGACAATAGGCTAGACCCGAGCGCCTGATCAGCATCCTAAAGCAATCTGCCCCTCCCTTCCTCCCCAACACCAGGTAGGCTGGCAGTGGTGGCGATTTCAAAACAAGCAGACGCTGGCCCCCGCCTCCGGGTGGAGCGTGGTGCCCTCCTCCTGGGTGCAGGAAGGGAGAGGAGGTGGAGGAGGAGATGGGAAGGAAGACAAACTGTGATAGATGGTCAGGCTGGCCCGATCTCCTCGGGGACAGTGGCCTTTTTTCCCTCCAAAGTGGTGCTGTCGCGTAAAAATTCAAACCCGTTGGGGTCGGCGCACATTCCAGCGCCCCTGCTCCCAGTGAAGGCAGCTGCCGACGCAGCACCTGCCGACCCCTCAGCTACAGCGGCGCCAAGGCTATGGCGAGGCCGAGGGAGCCCGCCCAGCCCGGCCGAACGCGCCGGGCGGTTCCGCGGAGGGCGGCGGCCCAGAGCAGCGAGAAGGGAGGGGCGGCCCCATAACGCGAGGCTTGCAGCCCTCCAGCCCGGCGGGACTGAGAAGAAAGCCCCACCTGGCAGGCGCTGCGCTCGAGGCGCGTGGGTCCGGCGGTCCCCAAGCAGAGGCCAGCGGTGGGCAGCCCGCTTCCCAAAGAACCTCCGATGTTACATCAGCAACTGAAACCTTTAGGCATAAAGCACAGCCGCGGGGAAGGGCTACCTCGCAGACGCACTCACTGACAGACGCTCACCGATCTAGACCAACCTGCTCCCGCTCGGTGGAAGGATGCTGTAAGGGTCACAAATTCTATTAAAATAAGCAAAACCAAGCCCAGCCCGCGGCGTCCACTCCCAAGACGGGCTTACCTCCTGCAAGGCATCTTCTCCATCCCTGGTCCTCGGCTGCGGGTGGTTGGGGGCTTGTTTTGTTGGCTGGCTTTCTTTGGGAGAGCTGCTTGATAAATGCACCCAGCTAATCGCAGAGCAGTGTTTTCTACCCATCCTGCAGCCGCGCGCTGGCCAGAGCTGCCTGGAATTCCACCAGCAGCGCAGCTTCTCCGCGTCAGTGGTAATCACAGACAACAGAAGCTGCCACTCCTTGACAAAAGGCTTTCGTTCGCGCTCGTCCCTTACAGCTCTGCTGTCAGAATCAAATCCATTTCCCGCACGAGGCTGAGAGGAAATGAGAGCTCTCCCGGCAGAGTGCGCTGACAAAAGGATGCTCGGCGGTGCCCACAGCGCCCCCTCTAGCGGGCCGCTGCCCGGCCGCCCGAGGGCCGCGGTGCTGCAGTGCCCCCGCCCGCTCGCCCGCGCTGCCGCAGTCCCGCCGCCAAGGCCCTCTGCCCACGGCCACTCCTGCACCACGAGCTGCCTGGAACAGCCGAGCCAACGTGAAGATGCTGTTCCTAGGAAGGAAATCTGAAACATGAGCTCCGATGGCGATTGCATCCCCTTGGGATTAAAAAGAAATAGTCTTGTAATATTTTTTTTTTTGTCTAAAGACCTTTTGCTTTAGAAGATTAATTATATTCGTGATTTTAATAGCAAATGATTGATTGAATTCAAAGCCAAAATTATCCTATTGTAATGCTGACTCCATTTCCCACGACAGCAATGTGTTTGTTCCTGCCGGTCCCTCTGGATTATGGGCGCACCTCTCTCCAATTCTCACTACTTCTTCCTCTCACTCCCCTCCCCAGTCTGCCACCCTAGGGGGAACAGGTGTTCGGTGAATGGGCAACTGGATGGAAAACAAGAATGCTTGGTTACAGTCTGCCATTGACTAACTAGCTGTGTGACCTTGATGAAGGCACTCAAGCTTTCTGGGCCTGTCTGGGTCTTACTCTGTTAAGATGATAGTGTATAGCTAAGACACCTCCCACTGCTACTTTCTGACAGTGTTTCTCAATGTGGAGCCTTCAGAGAGTAGAGATGTCAAGACCTAGCTTGGAACTTAGACCTCCATGCTGCTGCTAAATCGCTTCAGTCGTGTCCGACTCTGTTCGACCCCATAGACGGCACCCTCTCAAGGCAAGAACACTGGAGTGGGTTGCCATTTCCTCCTCCAATGCATGAAAGTGAAAAGTGAAAGTGAAGTCGCTCAGTCGTGTCCAACTCTTTGCCACCCCATGGACTGCAGCCCACCAGGCTCCTCTGTCCATGGGATTTTCCAGGCAAGAGTACTGGAGTGGGGTGCCATAATCTCCATCAGTTCCCCAAAGCTCCCATAAATCACCATTCACATTAGGTATTTGTAAAAATGTGATGACAGGCCAAGTACAGCTTCCAGAAAAGCCTCTGCTCACTGCCAACCAGATCAAGGCCCCTTGGTTACCACAGCCCCATAAAAATTACCATACCCTAACGCTTATGGCAGAAAGTGAAGAGGAACTCAAAAGCCTCTTGATGAAAGTGAAAGAGGAGAGTGAAAAAGTTGGCTTAAAGCTCAACATTCAGAAAACAAAGATCATGGCATTCGGTCCCATCACTTCATGGGAAATAGATGAGGAAACAGTGGAAACAGTGTCAAACTTTATTTTGAGGGGCTCCAAAAATCACTGCAGATGGTGATTGCAGCCATGAAATTAAAAGACACTTACTCCTTGGAAGAAAATTTATGACCAACCTAGAGAGTATATTCAAAAGCAGACATTACTTTGCCAACTAAGGTCCGTCTAGTCAAGGCTGTGGTTTTTCCTGTGGTCGTGTATGGATGTGAGATGGACTGTGAAGAAGGCTGAGCACCGAAGAATTGATGCTTTTGAACTGTGGTATTGGAGAAGACTCTTGAGAGTCCCTTGGACTGCAAGGAGATCCAACCAGTCCATTCTGAAGGAGATCAGCCCTGGGATTTCTTTGGAAGGAATGATGCTAAAGCTGAAACTCCAGTACTCTGGCCACCTCATGCGAAGAGTTGACTCATTGGAAAAGACTCTGATGCTGGGGGGAATTGGGGGCAGTTTGGCCTGCAAGGAGATCCAACCAGTCCATTCTGAAGGAGATCAGCCCTGGGATTTCTTTGGAAGGAATGATGCTAAAGCTGAAACTCTTATCTTAAGATAGGAGGGACTTCAACGTCAAACAGGAAGATTAAAAACTGTAACTTTTTCTTATCTAAGGTCATACAGTATGGGGAAGGAGAGGGAAGCAAATATTGTGTTTTACAGGGACAAACCTTTGGAACAGGCCAGATAATAAATATTTTTGGCTTTGCTGGGTAAGATCATACTACTGAACTCTGTAGTAAAAACAGCCAGGTCATACCAACAAACAGGCAAGCTGTGGCTAAATTTCAATAGGTTTTATTCATAAGCCCAGTATTTGTTTTATTTACCAAAAAAAAGGGTACTTTGGGTTGCCCACTCCTGGTATAAGAGAAATACTAGGTTAGTAATTTGGAGATGTGAATTCAAGAGCTTTGCTTTGATAAACTGAACAGATTAGGAAATGTCATCAGACTTTCCCGGTGGCTCAGATGGTAAAGAATTTTCCTGCCATGCAGGAGAACTGGGTTCGATCCTTGAGTCAGAAAGATCCCCTGGAGATGGGAATGGCAACTCACTCTAGTATTCTTGCCTGGAGAATTCCAGGGACGGAGGATCCTGGCTGGCTATAGTCCGTGGTCTTGCAAAGAGTCGCACATATTTGAGTGTGTAACACTTGCCCTTGGTCTATTCAATCCTTTGTTTCTAGGACAGCACAATCGCTGCAGCCCTCCCCGTAGAAAAATAACGTGACACTTTCCTTGGAGAATGGTAGTGGCACTTGTTTTCTTCCTCAGCATTTGAGTTTCAATACCAGTATCTAGGGTGACCTAAGAGTTCATGAGTTAGCCTCAGGAATACTACTAGGAGATGCGGTGTATTCAAAAATAATATTTATAGATGTTTGACCTATGTGGCTTTAGATACGCTTCTTGCCACCAAGGTCACCCTTTTTCTTCCTCCAGATCCAACACACTGGATTTACCAAGACAGGTAGGCCAATCACAGCAGCAAACTCCAGTCTTAGTTTCCTACTTAATAATAATTGCTTTTCTGTAAATCTGCCGAGGAAGAAAGGTTATATGAGGCATTGTCAGCCACACTGGCCAGGTAGCAAGAGAGCCTTCAAGGTACAACAAAGCACATGGGTTCTGAAGATACATGAAAGTCACTGGGATAAATGTTTTCCAAAGGCTTGGCGTAGAGGACAGCTATGAAAAAACCACCAGGACCACAGTTGCATTTAAGGAGCATACAGGTAGTTGCAGATGAATGTTCAGAAATCCTTCATTATCTCAAATGCGGTATGCAATGTTTTAGGACTAATGAGGAACTAGATCAGAACAGATGCACAGAAGCAAGTGATGAAAAGCAGTATTTTATTTGGTATTGATAACCTCGCAAAAATCATGTAGAAAAATAAAACCAAAACAAGAAAGTCTGTCACCAGTGATTCAGTTTCTACCAGATGTAAGCTCAAGAAAGACTGTATAAATGGAAAACAATCAATTAAGCAATAGTATTTTTTTTTCCTTTGGCCGTGCCAGCTGTGGGACTTTAGTTTCCCCACCAGGGATTGAACTGGTGCCCTCTGCAGTGAGACTATGGGGTCCTAACCACTGGACTGCCATGGAATTCCCAGGAATTCATTTTTTGATCACTCATTAGATCAAGAGATGACTGCTTTCTTTTCAAGTTTTCAAAAATGCATGGCATATTAATTAAGATTAAGCTTGCTTATGTTGAGCAAAAAAATACACACAACCTAAAAGTTGAAAGCTACGCTTTATCCCAGAGAAGGCAACGGCACCCCACTCCAGTACTCTTGCCCTAACCCTAACACATGGACGGAGGAGCCTGGTGGGCTGCTGTCCATGGGGTCGCTAAGAGTTGGACACAACTGAGCAACTTCACTTTCACTTTTCACTTTCACGCACTGGAGAAGGAAATGGCAACCCACTCCAGTGTTCTTGCCTGGAGAATCCCAGGGACAGAGGAGCCTGGCGGGCTGCCATCTATGGGGTCACACAGAGTCGGACACGACTGAAGTGACTTAGCAGCAGCAGCAGCAGCAGCACCAGCAACGCTTTATCTGGCAGAAGTTTTTAGGACTTAAGCTCAGGAGGCAGCATCTAAATAACCCTGAAGAGCAGAGGGAGTAGGGCTCCAGGAGAAGGGTTGCGGGGAGGAGCCAGGTTATAAAGACATTTTGCAAAAAAGGGCAGGTGGTCTGAACCTCCAAAGTATTTTTTGTGAGTTAAAGAAAGCCAGATATCGCAAGTTAAAGAATTTAGCGCTTTTCTGTGTAGGGAAGTTGCAAAAGTCCAGACTCACTGAAATCATTCCTTTGATATACATCTCAGCTATCTGGGACCAGTATCCTGTTCTCCCTTTCTGAGTTCCTCAGGGCTTATCAGAGGTAGTGGCTAGTCTGATGGCTGCTAGATAGCAGGTATACTCCTTGTCCCTGGGTTCCCTCAGGGCTCACTGGCTCCCACTGGAGGGCTGCAATTGCTGATGACTGTGATATCTTTGCTTACTAGTACGGCAGGAAATATTCCACTTCTCACTTGTAAGCAATAGAAAGCTCACTATAGCAGTAATGACCAACACAGAAGTCTGTTTTTCCCGTACAGACATACAATCTGGAAGCAGGCGGTCTAAAAAAGTTGTGGCAGCCGCAGGGAGCCCCAGTCTTGCTGCTCAGTCAGTCTTTTAGCTTTATATCTGCCTTGCCACCATCAAGAAGAGTATAAAGAAGCGAATATTCTCTTCCTATAAGAATCACCCTAGGAATCAGGTGCTTCCAACTGCCTTCTATTCCTGGAACTTAGTCACATACCTACATATTGGCTGCAAACGAGGCTGTATTCTTTTCTTTGGTGGTCCTGTGCCTACGAGAATCAATCGGGAGTTTTGCCACTAAGAATGGGTCCAGCCACCCATTCCATAATAATTCCACAGATGTTATATTAAGCAATGAAGTCTATGAAAACTGCAGCTTTGGAGAGCTCCATGAACCCAGTGAAGAGCACATAGGTCTCCACCTCACAGATCCTTAGATCTCAGAATGTCTTTTTTTTTACTTAGTATTTTTGTATTTTTGGCTGGGCTGGGTCTTTGTTGCTGCACATGGGCTTTCTCTCTGGGGTGAGTGGGGCTTCTCATCACACTGGCTTCTCTTGTTCTGGAGCGCGGGCTCCAGGGCACAGGGGCTTGGTAGCTGTGGCACCTGGGCTTAGTTGCCCTGAGGCATGTGGGATCTTCTTGGACCAGGTATCAAACCCTTGTTCTCTGCACTGGCAGGCAGGCTCAACCACTGCACCACCAGAGAAGTCCTTGAATTTCTTTTAGATCTTTGCTCTTTTTTAATTGGACTTATAATTCCAGTTGATGTCCCGTCTTAGAAGATGTTCAGAGATAAAGCTATGTGTAATTTTCTAGGAGGAGAAAAAACTGCCCTCTGGAGAATTTTAATATGTTTGGCATTTCTCTCAGGAATATGAAGTGGACAACCACTCTATAAATGATCTGTTCACCTGCCCTCCAGGAATGCAGGCAGCTATCTTTTCCCTGGAAACCAATGTTTTTAAAAAGTTACATGGTAATTATATATATTTTTCTGATAATATGGTAAAGTTATATATTTATTTTAAGCAACAAAATCCATACTATTATTCATATTACGTTTCCACACACACATGCTTCTGAATTTTCCCTTTTTATCTCAGTCCTTCTTTGGTAAAGGTGCCAAGTTTTGTCTTTGTTTTCAGCATAGCTAGTTTTTCCAAGTGCTTCTATGATATTGCTATTCAGAGTGTTGAGTTTCTTTTACTCTATCTATCCTTCATCATTTATTAATGACACAGATTGTGTGATGAAGAGTTGTCAACATGAGCATTTTTCTATATTTACAGGTATAACAACTGCATTGATGTGGATTTGTCATCTAACAGCATGAAATGATCCCTCTCTTTCGGCCGCATTTCCTTCCATTATTTACTGTCCCTCCCAACTGCTTATCATCCATCCACTGCTGTTGACTCTCCTCTCTGTCCTTAATTTCCTGAGATGGATTTCCACTTAAAGAGACTGAGAAACTATTAGGTGGAGAGTTTTCACAAACCACCAGAGCTGAAGGTCTTCTGCAAAGAGACAGATCCGCCTACTATGGATTCAAGAAGATAGAGGCATTTTGTCCTCACCTGACAAACGCAGCACTTATCACTATCAAGAGGGCAGAAATGCATTTGAATTGAGGGAATCTACAAACATAATCTCATTAACACAAAGACAATAGGAGCTAAGAGCCTAAATTCCCGTGCCTTGAAAATGGAAGTGGTTATACTTCTGGTCTGAGGTAAAACACGACCTCCTATATTTGAGTTGCAATTTTCATAACTGTTTTAGTCTGTGAGTTGTTCTATGGAAAGCCAAAAGCAAAGAAGAAAATAATGCTCTTATCTCCATAAAGCATTTTAGCAATGGTCAGAGAAGAGGACTACCAGATATTTATTTGGAAATTAGCTAGTTAGCTATGATATATTTTCAAATTATGCATGTATTGGTAGTTTTCTGCTGTAACTGGCAAGGCCACTATATATATTTATCTTTGCTATATTTAGAATACTGTACAGAATAAGGCAGCATTTCCTTTCATGGGAACATTTTGGAGCTAAACAATAGTCACTAGTGTAAAAGTATTTTCTGATCAAACTGACTGCTCTCATATATGTTTGTTGGAAGATTACATGATATGTTAAAGATTATGTTATTAAGGATTTGTTTTCATTTAATTTGTAATTACTTCCAATGTTTAAAAGAATACAAATGACTTTTCTCAAAAGAAAAATATAAAATAATATTACTGTACCCTATATACTTTTCACCAATTATTCATCAGTGATAAATTACTGAACTAAGCACTACCAACTAAATTGTTACTGTGCATTGCCAGGTACCCTTTTATTAAATTTTTATTGTATAGGATACCTAAAGGCAGAGTTGAGTGGGGCCATATTTCTGGAAAGAGGGTGAGATTTCTGGATGGTAGCTCAAATGCTAAAGAATCTGCCTGCAATGCTGGAGACCCAGGTTCAATCCTTGGGTCAAGAAGATCCCCTGGAAAGGGGCATGGCAACCCATTCCAGTAGTCTTGCCTGGAGAATTCCATGGACAGAGGAGCCTGGTGGGCTACAGTCCATGGGGTCACAAAGAGCTGGACATGACTGGGCGACAAACACTTACAAACACACACTTGCCTCACAGTCCCTTATTTAAAGGCTTTTTTTCTGTTTACGCTGCCTCTCTCGGAAATCTTATCCAATCGTATGGCTTTCCAAGACTGCTATGACTCCTACATTTTTGTCTCTCTCTAGCCTTGATCGCCCTCTGTGAACTGCTTAGTCACCTGCTTGATCTCCACCTAAATTTATTTCCTATTTCGCATTTTTTTGGGTGTGCTGTACAGCTTGTGAAATTTTAGTTCCCCTACCAGGGATTCAATCCCAGGCCCTGGCAGAGAAAGTGCCAAGTCCTAACCTCTAGACCGCCAGAAGAGTTCCTCTACCTAAATCTCTAACAAGCCCTCTTCAAGCTATTTCAAAATAAATACTGATTTTCTTCAGTAAATCTGCTCTTCCCTATCTTTTTCATCTTCATAAATTGATACCAACATTCACTCAAATAATGTGTGTGTGTTAGTCGCAGGAGATGCAAAAATGTGAGTTTGATCTCAGAGTGGGGAAGATCCCCTGGAGGAAGGCATGGCAACCCACTCCAGTATTCTTGCCTGGAGAATCCTTTGGACAGAGGAGCTTGGCGGGCTACTGGGCTATTCTGGTGTTGCAAAGAGTCAGACACGACTTAACGACTAAACAACAAAAACAAAACATTTCCTATAGCTTCCCTCCACACTTAAATAAAATCTAAACTTTATTACCTGGTCTACAAATACCTCCATGATCTGGATGCTGGGGCCCCTGCCTCCTCTGGCTCCCCAGCAGAGTGAATTACTGTCCTTTGGCCTCCCGAAGATGACCACATTCTAATCCCCAGAACCTGTGACTGTGTTACTGTGATTAAGAATTAAATCAAGATAGGAACCTTACCCTGGATTAGCTGGGTGTGCCCACTGGAATCAGAAGGGTCTCTGTAAAAAAAAGGAGGCAGTGCCAGAATGACTGATCATGAGCAAGACTGGACGGACCACTGTGGACTCTGAAGATGAAGGGAACCGAAAGCCAAGGAATGCAGGCAACCTTTAGAAACAGGAAGAGGAAATACATTCTCTAGAAACCCAGAAAGGAATGCAGACCTGTGGACATATTGATTTTAGCCCAGTGAGAACCATTTTGGACTTCTGAAACCCTAAACTATGAGGTACTAAAATTTATGTTGTTTTAAGGCACTGAGTTGATTTGTTACAGCAGCAATAGGAAACTAATACACATGTCGAGATCATTCCCACCTTAGGGCCTTTACAAAGGTTGTTCACCGGTTGCTCCTTCTGCCTGAAGTGCTCGTCTCCCCAAATATAGGCATTCTGACCATCCCCCTATCATTTGGGTCTGTTTAAACAGCACCCTTTCATAAAGGCCTCCCCCAAACACTTAAAAGAGCTTCCTTGTTACTCTCCCTCATTGGTTGGACCTGTTATGTTATCATCATGGCCCTTCTGTTACTTTTCTATGTCACTGGAACACACAAGGAAAGCTGAGAACTTGTCTCTCACTTTTCCTTGTAACAACCCGTATCTAGAATAATGCCTAGCACAAAGTAGAAGCTCAAAAAACATTTTTTTTTAAATAAATGAATATTTTCCATGCAAAGCAATGGACATACACTATACCACTGAATCTTTTTAACAGCCTGATGGGACAGGTTCCTATTACCATTTTATTAGACATAAAGTCCATGAGAACAGTGTAAGGTGGACTCCTACTGGGATGTTAGTTGCTCAGTGGTGTCCCAACTCTTTGCAACCCCATAGACTGTAGCCTGCCAGGCTCTTGAGTCCATGGAATTCTCTGCAAGAATACTTGAGTGGGTAGCCTTCTCCTTCTCCAGGGGATGACAAATGTCTTTAGAGGAGACATGCAGAGGAGCAGCTGCCAATGTGAAAATAGATGCAGAGACTGGAGTGCTGTGGCCATAAGGAAGCCAAGTAATGCCAACAACCAACAGTGGCTATACGCACGACATGGAAGGGTTTCCTCCTCACAAGCTCCAAAGGAAGTTTGATCTTGTCAACACCCTGATTTTGCACTTCTGGCTTCCATTTTGAGGTATATGTTACAGTATCCATAGGAACCTGATGCAGAATTCACAGTGCTTTGTGTGTTCTTTCCCTTTAAATAACCACTACAACTAAAAATCATTTCCAGTTGAGTTTGATTCTGCCGTAAACAGATCAGAGAGTTCTTAGTAAATGAGAACACAGCATTTTCCTGATTTATTTATTGGAGTGCATAAGAGAAGGAGCTGATGTTCCTGCAGGGTCTATGAGGAGGAAGTCCATTCATGAAACTATCAACGTCACTGTTTATCAGAAAACACTTAAAGGGAGAGATGGGGACGGAGAGAATCTAGCACGTGGGCAATGGAAGGCAGGGGACGGGGACCCCCCACGCCCCCACTCACACTGGGTCGCTCACCACTTTTTCCTTGCCGAAGCTGACCCTCTTCCCACAGTTGCCCTGATGATGGTTGGGCAAGGTCTATGGTCAAGCAAAAGCGTGCACTCTTCAGACAAGCCAGCTCAGAACCCCCACTCTGACCCTCGTCAGCTTGGCTGAGAGATAGGGAGAGAGCTCGAGATCGGGTCTCCGGCAGGGGGACTGAACCTCCAAAGTGCCCCCAGTCCCGGGTCGGTGGTGGTGAAAGGGGTTGGGGCTGAGTGCCCTTCCGGGGGCGATCGACCTGGGGCTCTGGCAAGCCCTCCCTGGACGCGTCGGTCCTCAGTCTGTGGGCGTCTGCTCGGTGCCCAATCCTCAACCCATTTCTCGAGGTTAAGCTTTCCCTCTGCGGGGGCGCAGCTTTCCCTAGGCGGCTGACAAGCTCGGCTAACTCCAGAAGCGCCGAGAGCTGGGAGACCGAGCACGGCCTCCCCTTCCCCCCCGCGTACACGTCAACGCCGGCGTCGAGGAAGCGTCGTAATGTCTGAAGAGGCTCGCCACCCACAACCCTGCAGCCCGCCGCTCCAGCTGCCGACGGAGAAATCCCTGACCCAAGAGCACCCTGACCCTTCCCGGAGGCTCAAGGCGAATCAAAAGAGAATCTTTCCGCAGATGTACTCCGAGAGAGCGGGTTGCTGTGCCTACAGGGCGGGTTTGTTGGAACCCTTGATAGAACAAGTAGGCTGTGGCGCCTCACGTCCCTTCCCGTCCCTGTCATTTTTAAGGTTCCTCTGGTCTCGATTGCGGCGAGTTTGTCAGCCCTACCAGGCAGCCAGTTTTCCTTCCCTAATCGCCAGCGCCGGCCGGTTCGCCCGAACGTTCGCTTTTGAGCGTTTGCGCTTGGGAGGCGCGGCTAGAGCCCCGGTTTTGAGTGTGCTTCTATTACCGAACGTACGGTAGTGATGGCGGCGCTCAGTGAGACTTTCCTGTCACTGGATACTACTACTCCCAGCCCTCCTCAAAGCCGCCGAGCAACCCCCTGGTCTTTAATTTACAAGTAGCAATTTGACTTGCTCTGCTGCATGTCAGGTGGGAGCTTGGAAAGTGTGGTGAAGCCCCGGGGATTAAGCGATCGCAGCTTAAAAGGAAAAAAACCCAAGCAAATAAACAAAACCCACCCACCCTAACAAACATGAGGCTGCTGGAGAGAATGAGGAAAGAATGGTTCATGATTGGAATAGTACTGGCGATCGTGGGAGCAAAGCTGGAGCCGTCCATAGGGGTGAATGGGGGTAAGTGCTCCACCTCTGCATACTCCGCCGCGGTTCCCACTTCAGAACTAATTTTCGAGTCTTGGGCAGGAGGGGGAGACAGGAATTGGGGAGTGTCTGCTTCTCTTAGGGACACTGACCCGCCCATGGTGTCTTTTGGCCTTTTAGCTGATTTTTCAATTTGCCAGCCCCAGAGAGGATTTATAATTAGGAAGGAGGCGAGGGAATTTGAACGCAGGTTGCCTTTGCCGCGGACAATCAATGAGAATCCTTAGTGTCAAGCAGTGAGGTTACCGAGAATGAAACTTATCCCTCCTGCCTTCAAAGTAGCATCACATCCCAAGGGACGCTAGGTTGCTAGGAGTTCCTTATCTGTCTCGGAGTGAACACCATTACCTTGTCCGTTTCCGACACTCCCCTCCCCCACGGTAAAAAAGGAAGGGCGGGCCGGCGACCGGGGGAGAAAAAGCGACCCTTTTTTCTCTTTCCTCTTCCAACTCCGATTTGGTGGCCCACATGTTGGAGAGGGGTGTTTTTCTGCAGTTGCTGCCGCTCCACAAACTCCCAAGCCGACTGACACGTTGCACTCACTGCTTCCGTGTACGGCCGGCACAGTTGCTACACTTAGCAGTTTCACAGATACGGGCTGTGTTAGATCCTGTGTGCTGTGTATTTTGGCAAGGAAATGTAGGCGGGCTTAAAAATCACACCCGGATCTCTGAATAGTGGAATCCTTGTCCTGTGTGGATGGGCTTTGGTGGAAATGACTGGAAATAGCATTAGCCTTTCCAGTCCCACCACCCCTCCTCCCACCCTTAGACAAGCATGTCTCACTTTTCATAAACGTTAATTGAATTTCTTTCGTTCATTGTCTGCTTGACCTTGTTTGGCAGTTTTCATGCTTATTGACAGGCTTTACACACCAGCCACACAGGTAAAGCCGCCGAGCAACCCCCTGGTCTTTAATTTACAAGTAGCAATTTGACTTGCTCTGCTGCATGTCAGGTGGGAGCTTGGAAAGTGTGGTGAAGCCCCGGGGATTAAGCGATCGCAGCTTAAAAGGAAAAAAACCCAAGCAAATAAACAAAACCCACCCACCCTAACAAACATGAGGCTGCTGGAGAGAATGAGGAAAGAATGGTTCATGATTGGAATAGTACTGGCGATCGTGGGAGCAAAGCTGGAGCCGTCCATAGGGGTGAATGGGGGTAAGTGCTCCACCTCTGCATACTCCGCCGCGGTTCCCACTTCAGAACTAATTTTCGAGTCTTGGGCAGGAGGGGGAGACAGGAATTGGGGAGTGTCTGCTTCTCTTAGGGACACTGACCCGCCCATGGTGTCTTTTGGCCTTTTAGCTGATTTTTCAATTTGCCAGCCCCAGAGAGGATTTATAATTAGGAAGGAGGCGAGGGAATTTGAACGCAGGTTGCCTTTGCCGCGGACAATCAATGAGAATCCTTAGTGTCAAGCAGTGAGGTTACCGAGAATGAAACTTATCCCTCCTGCCTTCAAAGTAGCATCACATCCCAAGGGACGCTAGGTTGCTAGGAGTTCCTTATCTGTCTCGGAGTGAACACCATTACCTTGTCCGTTTCCGACACTCCCCTCCCCCACGGTAAAAAAGGAAGGGCGGGCCGGCGACCGGGGGAGAAAAAGCGACCCTTTTTTCTCTTTCCTCTTCCAACTCCGATTTGGTGGCCCACATGTTGGAGAGGGGTGTTTTTCTGCAGTTGCTGCCGCTCCACAAACTCCCAAGCCGACTGACACGTTGCACTCACTGCTTCCGTGTACGGCCGGCACAGTTGCTACACTTAGCAGTTTCACAGATACGGGCTGTGTTAGATCCTGTGTGCTGTGTATTTTGGCAAGGAAATGTAGGCGGGCTTAAAAATCACACCCGATCTCTGAATAGTGGAATCCTTGTCCTGTGTGGATGGGCTTTGGTGGAAATGACTGGAAATAGCATTAGCCTTTCCAGTCCCACCACCCCTCCTCCCACCCTTAGACAAGCATGTCTCACTTTTCATAAACGTTAATTGAATTTCTTTCGTTCATTGTCTGCTTGACCTTGTTTGGCAGTTTTCATGCTTATTGACAGGCTTTACACACCAGCCACACAGGGACAGATAAGGACGGAAGTGAGCACACAATCTTCATGCCAGTGCGAACACTCAGGAGGCTATTTGAAGTTATTTGTACCTTTTTGTTCAAACATGATGAAAGTGAATGAAATGATCTCTCAGGAGAACAGCGGTTCCTTCTACCCTCTGCCCTCAATACCTCCATTTAGAGCTAGCTTCAGAAAACATTTAAAAAGAATTTTTTGAACAAAGACAGTGGAGATTAAAACTTTTTCTTTTATGTTCTTTCCTTCTCTATTCAACTTAGTCCACAATGCGGAGGGTGTATAGCTGTTGGGAGAGTAAAGCTGTTGGGCTGGTTATCCTGCTGAAGATACCAGTTTCTACTTTGACATAGTTTACCTGTGAGCTTTTGGGAAATTTGTGAAGGCTAGTATTCAGGTTCTGTCCAATCAGTTCCCTTGTCCCTGCAGCTTGCTGGGTATTAAGAATGTTAGAGTATCTTTGTGGTGCTCTTGGATGTACATTTAACTAGCTTCACTTGCAGTCTTTGTAGCTTACAGTGTTCGGTCTCTGATTTGCTGAGTGTTAAGATGAAGTTACCGGTAATGTTTGATCCTCTACGTTGAGATCTGCAGAGACTAGGTTTGGTCAAATTCCTTTTTCTCTTACATTCCTCGGCTGCTCAGTGGGAAGGAGAGTTGTGGACTGCTGAATCATTTCCCCAGGGCTCC
>SJYC01146738.1:0-11938 GCA_006408675.1 Madoqua kirkii | reverse complement strand
CCAGTGACAGGTGTGAGATGCTGTTCTTGCTTGTTCCCTCAGATTCTACCTAGTGAAGTTTTGGGGATTATTGTATGTTAGAAATATTGTTTCCCATTTTCACTAGTCCCTATGCCATTAATCTAGAGTTTGTTTGTTTAATTATAAAAGAGGAGACTATTAAGAGCTGAGAGGAAACTTTAAATCCTTTTAAGCCAACATGTTTCTTTTACAGCTGAAGGTATTGAGACCTGAGGTCAGGTGACTCACCCTAGGTCGAGTTAGCTAGCTCAGAGAAGAGGAAGGACTGGGAACCAGGACTTCTGTTATATGATACCAGTTGCAACATCCATACATTCTTGGCAATAAATCATTAAAAATGAATAACCATTATAAAGAAAGGCTCCCTGTAATATAGACGTTCTCCGTACCCTGATTTTTATAGCCCAAAAGAAGCTGAGCAGATTCAGCTAATATTAGACAACTGTGTACTCATGTGATTTTTTTTGAGAGAGATATCCAAGTGTAAAAGTTACTGTTTCTAAAAAAAAAAAAGTTAAATGTTTGGGATCTGTTATACAGGCCCTCAGGATAAGTTCTTGGTACTTCAGTTGACCTTCCCACTTGTAAAACTTCTTCAATAAAAACAAACTTCCAAATAACACTTTGACTCCATTAGTTAAAATAACAAAAATCTAGGACCCAGGAGAGGAATGGTGGCTGAAAGTGTTCTGGCCTCTTGTGCTCTACAGAATGATCAAAGCACCTCTTTTTGCTTGTCACTTGTAGTCAGAAGTTTCATTTTCGGGTCTGTGCACTGGAATTCATATACATTTTTAATGCACTCACATTGACTGAGAAATTTTCAGTTGAACAGTTTTCTGGTCTCTTCAGCAGGAAGTTTTGATTGTTTTCAACTTGTTAAGAGGTTCTCCTCATCTTTACCTGGATCAATACCTTAATGACCTCATTCTGTTTTGAAGTGTAAGACTTCTACACTTAAAGTATCACATCTTTGTTGTGACCTCCCTTTAAAAGCAGTCTATATAACCAATGAGTGAGTTATGTATGGCTGGAAATTTACAGAGGTGGGAATGCTAAAGTGAGAGAAGTTGAATGACTTTCCATAAGGGAAAAAGTGGAACAGATACTAGCATAGATCATTTAATTCTTACTTTTCTGTTCTTTTTCCTCAGTTATATTTTATGTTTAAATATATTAAAAAGTTGAAAGTGAAGAGCCAGGAGAGATGTGAATGTGCAGATTTTCAGGGGTAGATATTCTGTTGCATTTCAACCCAGGGGCACCCTGAGCTCTACCCGTCTTGGAGTTTACCAGAGTTCAACACTGTGCTATTCATTCTAGGAAAGAAAGGCTTACTTCTTTGGAAGTATAGAGTAAGCTTCTTATTTCTACTTGCATCTGTAACTGAAATTATTGCTGTTAATAAGACGTACCTTCTAAAAAGGAAATTGCTTCATTTTTCCTTTAAGAAAACATAACCAGAAGCATGCTCCTGCATAAACTTAAGAACATTAGCAGGAACACCTTAGATGAAGTTTAGGAATGCAATTTACTTGATGATAGTAGGTTTTATGAAATAATAAATAGTTCGTTGCATTCTTAAGCATTCCAAATAATTTTCTATCTCCCCACCCCATTCTCATATTTAAAAAATATGAGTTTGAAGTCCCAAAGTTGCTCTGTTTTTTATGGTCAGTTTTTCTTTTGATGTTGCCACCCCATCCCATTTTCACTGATAAACCTCTTTTTTTTTTTTTTTTGCTTTCGTTTAAGGAAAAGTTCGAATTTACATTTCTCCTTTGCTCTTTAAAATCTGAACCTGGTTATATTCCTGACTTGAAAGATATAATCATAGCCTTGGAGAGAGGCCAAATATCATTCCACAGCTTAGTTTCACCACTGTGCAAATATTTACCAGCTTTTAATTTCAGCCCTGCCAGCTTCCAGTTCCTCATTCACACAGTGGACCATCCATTAGCAGCTGTCTCAAAGGGGCTTTAGGTTTCTCCAAATTAGAATTGATTCCTCCTTCCCCTTTAAATGGTACATTGTCAGTGGACCTGGAATAGCCTCCCCAGGTTCTTTCATGGATTAGAGTTATTTATATCTGCATCTAGAAAAAAACAAAACCAGTACACATTGTTTTTAGGATTTAAAACATTCAAAGTAAAGGCTCCTCCCAGTGAATTGTGCCCATTAGTTAATAGTTATGATGTTTATCTATATATGTATGTGTGTCTGGAGTGCGGGAAGTGTTAGCTTCTTAAAAGATTCAGTTGTTGGCTAACTAAAGTAAGCTTTGGCTGCCCAAAAGAAACGTGCAGTCCAAGTCATTCATGTGCTTGCTGTGGAGATGCATCTTTGGACACGTCGCCTAGCTATCACTTGCAATTATACTGCTAACTCTGTGTGTGTGTGTGTGTGTGTGTGTGTGTGTGTGTGTGTATGTGTGTGTGTTACTCAGTCGTGTGACTCTTTGAAACTCTATGGACTGTAGCCGGTCAGGCTCCTCTATGGAATTCTCCAGGCAAGAATCCTGGAGTGGGTTGCCATTCCCTTCTCCAGGGATCTTCCTGACCTAGGGATCAAACCTAGATCTCCCACATTGCAGGCAGATTATTTACCATCTGAGCTATCAGAGAAGCACATACTGCTAACTCTAACCCATCAGATACAGAAAATCAGGGTCACCACTATGGACAGAAGCACAGTTGAGAAGAATAGATCTCAAAAAAAACTTGGGATTGGAGGAAAAGAAAAATGATATGAGTTTTTTTAAAAAAGCAAACAAACAGGATATTAAAAATTCCTGGAAGGCATTTACTTCCAAAATGAACCCGATTCCTTGACTTTCAAATCTGCTCCAGAATCACCTTTCCTCAGCTTTGATGAAATATTATTCCAAAGTGTGAGTGGCTGAGACAGATTCATTCACAAATATGGTGAAAAAAAAAATGTACTTTTTTGAACTGCTTTCACTGCACTGAAGTGTAATACCTCTTTACCTGCCTTCTCCCTTTGCTCCTTTTTTCTCAGATCACAGCAAAATGATTTGTGTGAATGCCAGGTGTCTAAAATAATGTATCACAGTGTTGAAGGAGATCTTTGTTTCTTTTTTTCACTGATGTACTGCTGCTGCTGCTAAGTCACTTCAGTCGTGTCCGACTCTGTGCGACCCCGTAAAGGGCAGCCCACCAGGCTGCCCCGTCCCTGGGATTTTCCAGGCAAGAACACTGGAGTGGGTTGCTATTTCCTTCTCCAATGCATGAAAGTGAAACTTGAAAGTGAAGTCGCTCAGTTGTGTCTGACTCCTAGGGACCCCATGGCCTGCAGCCTACCAGGCTCCTCCATACGTGGGATTTTCCAGGCAAGAGTACTGGAGTGGGGTGCCAATGCCTTCTGTGAAAATGTAGCATTGTAGTAGCTCAAAAAAGGTTTGTGGACTGAACTTCCTTGGTGGTCTGGTGGCTAAGACTCCAAGTTCCCAGTGCAGGGAACTTGGATTCCATTTCTGATCAGGGAACTAAGACCCATGTGCTGCAGCTAAGACCTGGGGCAGCCAAACAAATAAATATTTTTGTAAAATATTGTTGGCTGACTGAGTGGTGATTTTTCCTGAGTTTGGTCTTTTTCATTGAGCAGTACCTATAGGAATGGTGGAAGGTGGCAGGCAGCAGAGGAACCATGATTTTGCTCCTGTTGTTCGTCTCTGCAGGAGCGTATTCATTCCCCAGCGCTGCCACAGCCAATTTCCTCAGACTGGGTGGCTTAAAACAACAGAATTTTTTTTTTTTTTCCCAGAATTCAGACATCAAAATGTGATCATGGTTGTCTTCCCACCGAATGCTCTAGGGAGGAGCTCTTCCTTGCTTCTCCTGGCTTGTGGTGGTTACCAGATGTCCTTGTTTCCTTGCTTCAGTCTTCACAAGGCCATCTTCCCTCTGTTTGTGACCATATCCAGAGTTGCCTCCACTTATCAGAATACCAGTCACTGGATTACAGCTCCTCCCAATCCAGTTAGACCACTTATTAATAACCTGATTACATCTGTGAAGACCCAATTTCCAAATTAGCTTCATAGGTTCTAGTAGACATGAATTTTGCAAGACGGCTATATAAAATATCAAATATGAGGTGATCTCAGATTTTAAAATATTGGTCCGTGCTAGGGTTTCTCAACCCTGGCACTATTGATGTTTAAAAAAAATTTTGCTAATATTTATTTGGATTTATTTGATTAGTTTTCAATATAAGAAATAATGAAGTACAGATACATTTGAACTCCCCTTTTCTTATTGGAGTATGCTTGCTTTACAATGTTGTGTTAGTTTCTACTGTTATTGACATTTTTGGATACGATAATTCTGATTCGTTTGATTTTGGATATGATAATTCATATCTGTATATGATAATTCTGAAAAACATTCTTCAGGATGTTTAGGAGAATTCCTGGTCTCTACGAGATGTCAGTAATGCACCCTAACCCCTGAGTTATAATAACCTCCCAGAATGTTTTAGAACATTGCCAAACGTCCATGGGTGACAAAATTCCCACAGCTGGAGAGCCACGGTCATGCGGATATAAAGTGGCTCTTTCTCAGAGCTGCAGTGTTGTCCTTTGGTTAGTGCATTAGGTCTTCAAGTCATTTGTGTATGTTGTTGTTGTGTAGTCGCTATGTCATGTGCAACTCTTTTGCAACTCCATGGACTGTAGCCTGCCAGGCTCCTCTACGCATGGGATTTCCAGGCAGGAATACTGGAGTGGGTTGCCATTTCCTTCTCCAGGGGATCTTCTTGACCTAAGGATCGAACCTCTGTCTCCCGCTTTGGCAGCTGGATTCTTTACCACTGAGCCACCAGGGAAGCCCCCGATTGTGTATAAGCTCCATAAATAAATAAATAAATATTAGGGTCGTCCCTGTTATACCCGTAGTATTAACACCTCTAGGGTGGTACCAGCTTGTCTCTAGAGAAGATTTTCCAGAAGTGAAAGATCAGTCCTATCTGGTTCACCAGAGGATTCCTGGGGCCGGGCAAAATTGAGTCTTAGCAATCTTCACCATGTATTGTTCAGTGCTATGCTGCTTGGGCTTTCCGGGTGGCTCAGACGGTAAAGAGTCCGCCTGCAGTGCAGGAGACCTGGGTTTGATCCCTGGGTTGGGACGATCCCCTGGAGGAAGGCGTGGCAACTCACTCCATGGCAACTCATTCTTGCCTGGAGAATCCCATGGGAAGAGGAGCCTGGCGGGGCTAGAGTCCATGGGGTCGCAAAGAATCAGACATGGCTGAGCAACTAAGCACACACACACTCTGCTACTCTATATGCATTATCTCATTCATATAGTAAGTGCTCAGTACATACTTGTGCTCTGAGTGCACTCAGGCAGAGCTGAACATGCATGAGTATAAGCTTTGATCTCTGATATCCTAGGAGAAATACGATAATATTTGCTAAAAAGAAGGGGACTTCTTCCACTGATTTTCTTCTTTTGGTGGTGCTGGTGGGGGAGAATTTTGATTGTTATATAAGCACAGATACTGTGGCAGATAAAATCAGAATTATGTAGAAGGATGCTGCCTCTCTGCTCTGCTGTGTGAGAGCAGTGTTTATTTTCATTCTTCTGGTCCGAGGAGTCTGTGCTGAACTGGACAGCTGTGGTCCTTGCCCTCCGGAAAATCCTATCCAGAGTTAGGCTGCCGCACAGTGAACACTCAACTCTGTCAGCTCATTGGTGCAGTAGAGGCAACACCAAGATTTAAAGTCCCGTTTGTTCTCCTCCAATGGATTCTTCTTTCTTGTCAAATAAATGCCTGTCGGAAATGCGCATCTAACAGTGACTCATTTCTCTCTCTTTAGGACCACTGAAGCCAGAAATAACTGTCTCCTACATTGCTGTCGCAACAATATTCTTTAACAGCGGACTGTCATTAAAAACAGAGGTACGGTACATGAAAAGTAGGGAGAAAAATTTAGTTTGTGCTTACCGCTTTGAAATTTCAGATTCCTTTTGGAAAGCCATGTGTAGTTACTGAAGGCTTCATTATCACAGAAAGAGACTGGGACTTCTGCAAAGGGCTTGCGTTTTGTACCTAGTAACTGTGTATCATAGACATTATACGATAGTTGGGCAGTGGCATGGAGACTCAAGGAAGGTGTGCTTAGGGTGGGTATGTCTTTAATACAGTGAACTGAAACATCTGCTTCCGGTCTTTCTCAGATTGTGTGTGGGTCACTGAGGTGGCCCCTACCGGGGCGCTCTGGAGTCACTGATGTTCAGTTAGGTTTCCATAACTTGTGAATCTTCTTTAGCTTCTAGGACATGTGCTGCTCAAGTGTTGCTTCTTATACTTTTCAACTAATTTGTGTGTGTGTGTTTTAAGTATACTCTTTGCTGACTTATCTATTACCTGTTAATATGACATATCTATTACATAATAATATATAAACATATTAATGAATGTTTTACATTCTTGAAATGCAGGAATTTTTCACATTAAGCCACCATCTATCATGAACACACACAGGTAATTTTATTTACTGATCTAGCTATCCCTGAATATGAGATTCTCTTAGAATTAAACAAATCAAGATATTTTAACATCCAAGAGAGGAATGAGTAGAATTTGTGATTCTCCTTTGAATTGTAATAAGCCATTTACCTTTGAAGAAATTATTGAGCTTGTAAAGTTGTCATTCTAAGATATGCTTATTCAGATGTAGATAGGGACTTCTTACTACAGGATTTGGGGCATTTTTGGAAATGGGTTTAAAATTCTGTTTCCACATTAGGTCTTGCTTGTATTTATTTTAATTTTCTTGTAAGTGTGCTTTGAATAGAAACCGTATTTAGTTACCTTCATTTTTGACCATCCTAGTAGCAACTTGGAAAAAGCATGGTCTGACTAAATTTATGTATTCTGTAGTTGTCCAGGTGGTATAAATCTTATTAATGGGCATTGTTGATATAGAAGGGATCCCTGTGTAGCGTCAGAAATTTTGTCTCAAGAATTTGAAATATTGTCACTAATTACTTGCTCTTTTGAAACTGACTTAGAATGAGATTTCCTAAATAGGTTAAATTCTAGTTTTTGTCAATTATTTTGACGCGAGAGTTGGGAAGAGGAGCCTGGCGGGGCTAGAGTCCATGGGGTCGCAAAGAATCAGACATGGCTGAGCAACTAAGCACACACACACTCTGCTACTCTATATGCATTATCTCATTCATATAGTAAGTGCTCAGTACATACTTGTGCTCTGAGTGCACTCAGGCAGAGCTGAACATGCATGAGTATAAGCTTTGATCTCTGATATCCTAGGAGAAATACGATAATATTTGCTAAAAAGAAGGGGACTTCTTCCACTGATTTTCTTCTTTTGGTGGTGCTGGTGGGGGAGAATTTTGATTGTTATATAAGCACAGATACTGTGGCAGATAAAATCAGAATTATGTAGAAGGATGCTGCCTCTCTGCTCTGCTGTGTGAGAGCAGTGTTTATTTTCATTCTTCTGGTCCGAGGAGTCTGTGCTGAACTGGACAGCTGTGGTCCTTGCCCTCCGGAAAATCCTATCCAGAGTTAGGCTGCCGCACAGTGAACACTCAACTCTGTCAGCTCATTGGTGCAGTAGAGGCAACACCAAGATTTAAAGTCCCGTTTGTTCTCCTCCAATGGATTCTTCTTTCTTGTCAAATAAATGCCTGTCGGAAATGCGCATCTAACAGTGACTCATTTCTCTCTCTTTAGGACCACTGAAGCCAGAAATAACTGTCTCCTACATTGCTGTCGCAACAATATTCTTTAACAGCGGACTGTCATTAAAAACAGAGGTACGGTACATGAAAAGTAGGGAGAAAAATTTAGTTTGTGCTTACCGCTTTGAAATTTCAGATTCCTTTTGGAAAGCCATGTGTAGTTACTGAAGGCTTCATTATCACAGAAAGAGACTGGGACTTCTGCAAAGGGCTTGCGTTTTGTACCTAGTAACTGTGTATCATAGACATTATACGATAGTTGGGCAGTGGCATGGAGACTCAAGGAAGGTGTGCTTAGGGTGGGTATGTCTTTAATACAGTGAACTGAAACATCTGCTTCCGGTCTTTCTCAGATTGTGTGTGGGTCACTGAGGTGGCCCCTACTGGGGCGCTCTGGAGTCACTGATGTTCAGTTAGGTTTCCATAACTTGTGAATCTTCTTTAGCTTCTAGGACATGTGCTGCTCAAGTGTTGCTTCTTATACTTTTCAACTAATTTGTGTGTGTGTGTTTTAAGTATACTCTTTGCTGACTTATCTATTACCTGTTAATATGACATATCTATTACATAATAATATATAAACATATTAATGAATGTTTTACATTCTTGAAATGCAGGAATTTTTCACATTAAGCCACCATCTATCATGAACACACACAGGTAATTTTATTTACTGATCTAGCTATCCCTGAATATGAGATTCTCTTAGAATTAAACAAATCAAGATATTTTAACATCCAAGAGAGGAATGAGTAGAATTTGTGATTCTCCTTTGAATTGTAATAAGCCATTTACCTTTGAAGAAATTATTGAGCTTGTAAAGTTGTCATTCTAAGATATGCTTATTCAGATGTAGATAGGGACTTCTTACTACAGGATTTGGGGCATTTTGGAAATGGGTTTAAAATTCTGTTTCCACATTAGGTCTTGCTTGTATTTATTTTAATTTTCTTGTAAGTGTGCTTTGAATAGAAACCGTATTTAGTTACCTTCATTTTTGACCATCCTAGTAGCAACTTGGAAAAAGCATGGTCTGACTAAATTTATGTATTCTGTAGTTGTCCAGGTGGTATAAATCTTATTAATGGGCATTGTTGATATAGAAGGGATCCCTGTGTAGCGTCAGAAATTTTGTCTCAAGAATTTGAAATATTGTCACTAATTACTTGCTCTTTTGAAACTGACTTAGAATGAGATTTCCTAAATAGGTTAAATTCTAGTTTTTGTCAATTATTTTGACGCGAGAGGACTATGGTTGGTGCTTGGGGGTCGGGGGCGGCGCAGGCTTTCTCTGTCAACACCTGAGTTCTGCACTTGGTTCTCAAATGTGGGGTCCAGTGATACAAAGAGATACTTGCTACTCCTGTGGTACTGGATGGATCTTCCCTTGAGGTCTTCCTGCTGGCCTTGGCTGATTCTCTTTGTGGAACAGGTGCCTCACCCAAGCCCTGTGCTTGAGACATTGCTCTAACTACATCCCCTGCTGGCTGCTTAATGTCTGCAGCTGTTCTCTGTTGTGAAGTTGCCAACTCTTTGTAACGCCGTGGACTGCGTCCCTCCAGGCTCCTCTGTCTGTGGCCTTTCCCAGGCAAGAATACTGGAGTGGGTTGCCATTTCCTTCTCCAACAGTTTTTCTTTATGCCTTGGGAAATCTGGCAAGATTTGATTCTCTCACTCCTTTAGTTTCTTATTTAACGCTACCCTGTCAAGCAGCCAACTCTGTGGGATGCAGGAGTTGAAGAAGGAAGAATGTCATACTTACCAGCATTTTCTAAGGACCAAATTCTTCTGTAACCACCTAGGAAACCTTCATCCAGCCAATTTGGCTCTGATGATGAAATGCCTGGATCCTGTGTTTTATCATGGTATCTAAGCAGCCATCAAAGCCACTTCCTCCATTAAGGGCCCTTTCAAACTAATACAATATTAAGTCATTTTCAAAATCCATTTAACTTAAGATGCCCTAGATTGCATCATTATGTAGTGTTAAATCATCTCTGCTGCTGCTGCTAAGTCCCTTCAATCGTGTCCGACTCTGTGCGACCCCAGAGACGGCAGCCCACCAGGCTCCCCCGTTCCTGGGATTCTCCAGGTAAGAACACTGGAGTGAGTTGCCATTTTCCTTCTCCAGTGCATGAAAGTGAAAAGTGAAAGCGAAGTCACTCAGTCGTGTCCGACTCCTAGGGACCCCACAGACTGCAGCCCACCAGGTTCCTCCGTCCATGGGATTTTCCAGGCAAGAGTACTGGAGTGGGGTGCCATTGCCTTCTCCGTAAACCATCTCTAGGCCTTGCTAATTTCCCAGGCAAGTGAACAGTCATTAAATTAGGAGATAGCAATCTGATCTTCATGTTACTTGTTTTTTAGTTAATAATCAAATTAATATCAGCTGGGACTACTATTTTTTTTAATCCTACTAGGTCCTGGAATAGTGCATTTTTGCACATAGGAGACAGCAAGTTATTATTAACTTGAGTCTATTTGCAAGCATTTACATTGGTCCCACTCAAGTTTGATTTATCTTGAACATTTCAAGTAGTATTACTTATACGTTGAGGTAATGATGTGTATTCTAAAATTTGTTCATCTGTTAAACTTATAAAGGACTGTGTATTAGTACTCCATGCTAAAAAGATTTAATGCTAAATCTTGTTTTATGACTCTTGGTTTCTAGTTTTGAAATACCTGTTGAAATGGTTTCTGAACTTTTGTTGTAGTGTTAAGAAATAAGGTCACATTTGAAATATATTTTATATATAGTTAGCTTCAGACCTGCAGTTTCAGAGGATTAGTCACTGAAGAGATTGTGACGGGACCAGTCTCACTTAAACAGGCACCTAGGACATGCTTATGACCACAGGTCCTGCAGCCTTGTAAACTTGTTCTTGGCCTGGGACAGGAGCAAAGATGAACAGGAAGCTCAGACCCTGAGAAGGGTCTCCAGTAGGCTAAAATATTTAGTTTTCCTTATTTTCCTAAACAGATCATTTTTAAAAAATCCTATTAGCTTAGAAGTAACTATGTCAAATTCTATACTTGAGGCTACTGCTGCTTATATCCAGCCCAGAGCTATGAGGCTGCTTCTCAAAGCAAATCCAGTAAAGGTCAAATAAGGGTTAGCAGGGAAATTGGTATGTAATGAAAATATTTCTAAATCCCAGTCTGAGCCCCTTATTTTAAGCAATTCTTGATGCTGTCAGTGAGGTCCTGGTATGTGGAGTATCTCCTTAAGTTTATTTTAATGGAATTCGACCTATATTACATGTGAGTAAACAAAATGTCATGCGAAATCAACTTTTCAATTATTCATGCTGGTGTTTATTTAAGTATGTGGCCCTAAATTCTACATGGATATGTTTGGAGTAATACTCTTTTGAATTTTATAGTGTTTACTTGCTTTTTCTTTTCCACTGCTGCCTTATTTTATCTTTAAGACTGTATGAAAAAGTTCCAGTAAAGGTCAAATAAGGGTTAGCAGGGAAATTGGTATGTAATGAAAATATTTCTAAATCCCAGTCTGAGCCCCTTATTTTAAGCAATTCTTGATGCTGTCAGTGAGGTCCTGGTATGTGGAGTATCTCCTTAAGTTTATTTTAATGGAATTCGACCTATATTACATGTGAGTAAACAAAATGTCATGCGAAATCAACTTTTCAATTATTCATGCTGGTGTTTATTTAAGTATGTGGCCCTAAATTCTACATGGATATGTTTGGAGTAATACTCTTTTGAATTTTATAGTGTTTACTTGCTTTTTCTTTTCCACTGATGCCTTATTTTATCTTTAAGACTGTATGAAAAAGATATAAAAAATATAGAACATTGGGTTTTTGTGAGTGTCTTAGAATCTTTCTTGGAAACAATTCATGTCTGTTAACTCCATGTTGTTAAGAAGCCCTTGATGACCCAACATAGTAGCCCCTTGTGATTCATTTTTCTGGTCTTTACTGTTCCATTAATCTAATACAATGTCAGTTGTTTCTAATTGTCATTTATCAGGTCAGCTTGTATTTTTTTTAACTATATTTTTTATAACTTTTTTCATGATTCCAAAAATAGTATTTCCCCATGTAGAAACATTAGAAAGAATAAAAATAACTGCTCTTAACATTGTGTGAATTTTAGTCCTTTTTTTGTAGACGTATTTTTTTCTATCAGTTCAGTTTAGCTGCTCAGTCATGCCC